>KV441651.1:0-291125 GCA_001644535.1 Pyrenochaeta sp. DS3sAY3a | reverse complement strand
CGGCCTGTCGTCCTGGTTCCTGGCGACATGCCCGGCGCCATTGCAATGATTGCATGTGGTGATTGACCTAACCTTACCAGACCATTACTCTACGCCGCCAACCGCTATCTACCCTATCACGCCCTCATTTCCCTGCGCAGCAGACGGCGCACTTCCATCTTGGCCCTTCACACTCTCCTAACATTTTTCTACGCAGCCTCGACGCGTGCACTGCCGCGTGTGCGCTGATTCGCTGGACACGCCCTTGCGCCTGTCCCGTTCGGGCAGGTGCGGCCTGATTGGCCGGCGGACCAGCGACCGCGGAGATTGGGCGGCGAGGCCCGTTGCGGGCTTGGACTGGTTTGGACGTTGGTCCTATCGCTGATAGGCAATGATAGAGTGCGGAACGGGCACGTGGAAGGGACGGTTGGGGACGAGGGCGGTGGAGATGCATAGGATAGGAGATTTGGGGATGGGGATGGGGGATGCGCGGCGAATTAGAGGCGTGCACGTGCGGAGGGGACAGGCGAGGGTACTATGTAGGGTAGGTCCTATTACAAGATTCATGTCATGCTTCGTGTAGGTAGTGAAGCGATGTCGCTGCTTGCAAGGTCCTAGAAACGCATCACTACAGGCGTCGCCGTTACGAGAAGACCTGGATTCAGCTCCCGCTCGCTCCAGCTGAGACCCCGACGCTCGACTCTGCACAGCTCGCCGTCGCCGTCGGTGTGCCGAATTAGTCCAGTGGTATACCTACCTACCTACCGTACGCATACACATGCCTGGAGAGACCGCGCCGACGTCCTGCCCCGTCCATTGAGATGTTGACGTGCCCGCCAGCTTGTGCACTTTCTCGCGAGAGCTCGTTCGATTGCACATGGACACGCGCAGCGCTGGAGCTGAGGGATTTCAGCGACGGCTGAGACGGGGGTTTACATGATATGTTTGGTGCCCAGGTATGGATTGCACCGTCTTTACGAGGACAGACACAGATATGCATTTTCCTGATTGGGACACCAGAAGTCATGGGCAACGACGTACGCATTCAATTTGAGGGTTCAAATGTACCTATGTACGGCGTTGAACACAGCTTGTCCTGCTTCCCAGGTCCTCCCAAGAAATCATTAAACCTCGCAGTAATAGTAGTAGTAGCACACGCCCTCCAAGGCTTCTCGACTATTCCAAGCACGTCCACCCAAGCTCCTTACCTAACCAACCGAGTCTCCGAGGTCTCCTCCATCTTTCAACTACTCACCCAGCACGAACTCGGTAATCTAGCCACCTCGTGATGCCCGGGGGTTGATTACGCTGCCGTGGCGCGAGCGGTATGCTGAGTCGCGTCGAAGTTTCTCTTCTTCTGTTAGTTCGTCCCAGGGTTTGTCGTCCATTTCTACGTCTTGGGGTTCTTGGGAGGGTGCCGGAGCGGTGGTGGGTTGGTCTGAGGGGTCGGCTGTTGGCTGTTCTGAAGGGCCGGCAGTGTGCTCTGAAGTAGTGGCAGTAGTTTGTTCTGCAGGACCGGCGATAATCTGTTCTGAAGCAGTTTGCTGCTCTTCTTGCTGTGGCTCTCCCGAGAGCTCGTCCTGCTCTTCCGACCGCGAGAAAGGGGACGGTGCATCCTCTATCCCTTGTCATCAGTACATGACAACCCTTGAAGCAAGCAATCCAGCAACAAGGGGACAAAACAAACGCATAGCTACATCGCCTTCCTCCCGAGGCGGACTCTCCTCCATACGATCTGCGCTCTCGCCATCAAGCCACTGGCGAACTCTGCTGCTCGACGACTCCCCCGGTGTCTCCCCTATATCCACGTCAGCACACTCTCGTCACACGCAACCTTATCCCAGGAACCAGCTTCTAGGACTCTTCAGACCTGGCAGTATTGTCCGTTCCGCAAGAAGTGCTCGGCTCACAGCGCCCTCAAACGCCCTTTGCCTCTCTACATCTTGCAGGTACCCGCTCGCCAAGGAAGGGGCAGGTGTCGCGGGAATCACTGGTGTCCGGTACGCTGGTGTAGGGGCGGACCTCACGGGCGGGCTTTCTGAGGAGCGTTGTGAGGTCTGCGCGTTGGATTGGCTGCCGCCTCTGGAACCCTGGGCACTTGTTCCGAGGGACATTGCGGAAGATGAGGAGGACGAATTGATGCCGTTGACTTGTACTGGTGAGTTGGGGTTTACTGGTGAGCCCGGATTTACTGGTAAGTCGGGGTTTGCTGGTGAGGTGGGGTTCACTGGTAAGGCAGGATCCACTGGCACACCGGTATTCAGTGGTAAGATGGGAATATCTACCAAGTCGGGATGTTCTGGTGGTTCCGTTACCAGACCCTCCTCCTTGTCAAGCGCCATGTAAACGATCGGATAATAAATCCTTCCAGGAACTTCAGGAACGTCCTTTCTCTTATCCGATGTTTCAGCATCGACGCCTATGAAGCGAAGATGTGTTGGCTTGTTCTTATGGGGTGTGCTTTGGAAGCCGAAGGTCGCCAACGTCAAGCCGTCGAATTTTCGCACGTCCTCTTCATCCACGTGAACGTCCCAGTCCCCCGTGTCTGAATATTCCCGATATTCCCGTGCTTTTTCTTGCGTCTCGCGATTCGCATCGTTGGCTCCTGATTCCTGCTGTGATTCTGTATCATGCAGGCGTCGTGGCGCTGGATTGTAGAGGCGAAGGAGTTCTATGTCTCGCTCAAGGCTCACACAAGATGTCTCGGAAGAACGGTCGCTGCTGTCATCATTGCTGCTAGTAGACGACATGCTGGTTAAAGTTCGTGGTATCAGTGATTGTGGGTTAGGTTTGTTATTTGAAACGTCGGTGGTAGAGGATGCCCAGTCAACGGAGCGATATTCAGTTAACCAAGAAACTGTAAACGTTGTTCAGCTGACCACTAGTGTCTACACAGCCGGGTTCGCTCACATGTCCTTGTTCTCTAGGAGATACTGTTGTAGCAGTGATGGATAGTTGGATGAAGTAACGATGCCTGTGACGATAAATTCGTTTGGAGTTGTACTGAAAGGGTGTTGAGGATACTCAATGGAAGACAGGGCACCTAAACAACGCTACTTGTACGCAATTCCTCTTTCTGTGAGCGAAGGAAGTTGTTGTGGCCGCTCTTGCGCGAGATTGGGAAAGGACAGCAACACCAATGATGTGAGCGATAGATGTGTATGTCGTTGCATCCTAGAAAATACACAATGTCTGAGTGTGCAAACTATATCAATATGTATCCCTATCTCCCGCATAGTGATCTTAATCATAAACAACCCAAAAAGCCGTGTATAATTCCAAGGGGCCTTTATCTCAAACCCATGTGAGCCTTCGCAGCATAATTCAAGGAGTGACATGGATCCTTTTGCATACCTACCTACGTAACTTTGCTGTCATTAGCACATGTCCTCCTAGAGTGCGACCTCGCACAACACTTTGTCACCCAAGCACACGCCCATAACGCATGCACCAATAAATCTAGGCAACGTTGTGCTGCTCATGATATGGAGTACGAACCAAAAGATGCTCACAAGCCCATTCGCTCGGCTGTGCCGTTGAAAAATATTCCTCCGAATTGATTTCAGATGTACGTAGTGACTAGGCACATATCTACTGTGTGAAAGATCTTGTGTTATGAAACATTCAGAGGGAGATGCCTGTGCATGAGCAGCCGGGGGTATTTCCACCTTCCCACCACCGAGTCTGTCCTGCTAGATGATTTGAACTGTGTATATAAATTAATTAATTTGCAAAATATCCATCGACAACCAAGAGCCCCTAGTGGCGTAGCAGTCGTGTGAAGGTTTCAAAGAATGGCTCTTCCTATTCACACTTCGCCTACGACCTGGGTTCGAAACTCGGCCAGCTTATTAAATCACTGGTTCTAAAACAGAAAAAAAAACATAAAATCGCATCGCATCGTTTCTTCTGTACTTTTTTTGGTGGTTTTTGTCTGGAGTTTGACTACTTAGGCACGTAGGGTATCCTACACCGTGACAGGAGAAGATAAGCGACGAGCAGCATAATGGAATGGCTGCCATCTGCTGGGAAGAAATTGGAGGCTGCTAGTAACCTGCAAGCCTAATTTAGCCTTTTCTAAGCGATCGTAGTTCTCTTATAATTTTTATGGATAAGCGGTCAACCGGCCTTCGATCTCGTCCAGCTGACATGGTTTCTTTCTCTCCATCACTCCAGAGAGCGTCAACAATGAATGCTCTTTAGTGCTTTTGAGAATACCATGAGCTCTTTTAGGACTAAGAATATGGACTGTATACTGAAGGCACCAGGAAAGCCATCGATACATCAAGTTTGAACGCCTCTATGTTAATCTATGTAGTAAGTTATATGCACCGTTCTCTATTTTTTTGTCTGGAGGCCATTTTCGCCGATGACCAAGTCTAAGTCTCAAAGTACCACTCTTGACCATCCTCGATCTGCTTCCGGGAGAGGACTACTCCATCCGGAGTCTCGAACGATGCCTCTCGCGCTCTACTCCGCCATCTCCACACAAACCGATCTGATTCATAGAAACCTTCCACCCGCACAACAATATCCACGTTCTTGCCCCGGAAAAATTCCAAATGTTTCATCGTCTCTTGAACAGTAGGCCACTTCGATGACTTCTCAATTGCCACAATGACTTCGAGACATCTCAGGGCAGAGAAGTCTTGAAGCGATTTAAATGCTGCATCCCAGAACTTTGGATACTCGTTGTTTCGGAAGCTCGGAAGCTGTTTACGAATCCAGGTTTGAGATGATACTTCGCCGTAGTTAAGCCATTGCTCGGGATCCCGAGGGATGTTATCCACGCTGGTTTGTGAACAATTCAGGACCACCTTTTGAATACGACGACTTCTGGAGGCATTCACAGAGCCGTTGAAAATCAGAAAGGATAATGGGTTGAGGAATGTAAAAGTACGACAGCTATACAGGAAGCTTATGGCTTCAGAATATCTTCTTTTTGTTAGAAGTTGTTTTATGGGTACGTAAGAACATAGTATGCTTACATTTGCCGGCATGTCTGCAACAGAGCAATGAAGTCTTTGACTTTCTCATAATAGCTTAGCTTGACATTGAGCCACTTTTGTCCATTGCCGATGGCAACAACTACGAGGCCATCTCCAAAATGTTCCTCGTATATTTGCTGCCTTAGTTCAATGGGTAGTTTGAAAATGAGGCAGTCAGGCTGTGGCTTTGTTGTCTGCTCGGGTGTGAAAAGGACCAAATTTTCTCCCAGCGGCAGGGTTAACGCTCGCGCCCTTCTGAGCGGTATTGGGGCAGTTATTTCCCGAACTCGACGCTCTTCCGCCGACAAAACTTCGTCAATTGTGAAATTGAGCCATGCCATGGCTTTCCGCCCCAGACACATACAGAGACCAGCCAACAAGAGCGAGGGCTAGGAGGTTGCTACAGACTTTTGAAGTGCGTTTCAGGTACGGAAATGAAGTATGAGTTGATAAACCATCAAAATTATGCACGAGGCTGTTCTTTTTCAACACGCTCACGATCATGTGGTGGAGGAAAGATGATGTGTCGTTCCACGAAAAGTAAACAGGCCAAGGCAGCAGCCAAGACCACCTTTTCCAGCCGCACCAACTGAATTCCAAACTTGTCGTTTACGTATCATCAGCCCCATGGCTGCGTCGAGGAAATGTTGTTCGTTCAATTAAAAAATCCGAGGGCCACATATAAAACGCACTTCCCCCCAGACCACACACAAAATGGGAAACGTGCTCTATAAGAACCATGACTGGATAGTGTCTTCGGGTTCAAATAACGAACATTGGAGCAGGAATCATCGAACTCGGCTTATCAAGTCAGCCTAGTGACGGTGTAGTAAAGTGCTAGAGCATGAATGGCCTTGTTGGACGGTAGGAGGACGCCTGATGTTTCTGCATATCTGTTTATGATGGGTAGTGTTTTCCAACTTTCATCCGCCGACTTTCGTTCTGAGTTCCTCTTGTGCTCAGTTTTCGAGGATGCAGTAGAAATTCCGGGGTGACCTTCTAGAGAATGACTCCTAAAGGTGAGATTTTTAGCGAGCGTACACGGTTCTTGTTCACCCATACGGGCCTTGCTACTTTCTCCGAACAGCTTGGAAAGATGACATGAAATTATATACAGAACATTACACTAACAACGCATATGAACACTCCCTTATTGTGACATGTATCTAGATTAGTAACTACAGAGCTTCTGTCATTGATGATTAGCAAATTGTAGAAAACTTAGATTTTCAACTCTGTGAGTGTTGAAATTTCTTGATCCGAGTTCCTAGATACCAGCTCAAAGAGTTCGTGTTCTCCAAACAACCAATCTCATCATTTATTGATATTCTAAAGAAAAGACTCATGAAATTCCCTCTCCGAGCCCGGTATCACAGTACTAGAGCTCCCATGGTCTTCCCGGATGTTCCTTGGGCGGAGGAAGTTGCTTGGACGGAGGACGTGGCTTGAAATTCTCGCAGTGCTCGCAATCTTCAGTCCCAAGTATTCGTTCCTCCATATCGATTGTATGGAATGCACGATAAAACTTGCATCTGAAACGTATCGATTCCATTTTAGAGTATGGTCCGAAGAGCCTAGTGCGACAGGTGCGACATACCACGATACGGGTACCGCACATTTTCCAGGCCTTTTGATCGTTGACAGGATGTTGATACTGTTGGTAGGTTTGTTCAAGATACTGAATAAATGAGGTTTGTGGATGGGTACTTAAGGAATTTTTAATAATGTTTGTGAGAAGCTTGGGGTTGAGTGCGAATGTTTATAAGTACAATATTGACTCATTTGCGGTGTTCATGTAACACAATGGGCTTGGTCGTTGGCTGTGTTGGTGACAAGACAAACAGCTTTGATCACTCACTGGGCCGGGAAGTCAACCGGACATCATGCGACTTCACATCGCCAGCCTTGAAGGCCAGGAGTCGTCAAACAATGAATCAGGCCCATATTCACTGGATATTTAGCGAAATTATTTCCATTCTAACATCAAGCGTTCATTCAATGTAATCGCTACAGAGATATTCAAGAGATGCATAAAAGTCTTTGAGATCGATAATAGCAGGCCAGCAAATACAAATAGAGAGGATGCCTAGCAGTTTAGGAGTCATCGTCCACGATATGACAATCCTGTTTCTTTGAAAGCAGACACGCTAAGATAGAACATGCTGTCAGATCCCCATATCCTGTCCAAATACATAGCCCTATGACCCCCGCACACGCTCTTACATAGTCTGTTGAGTTATAGGCTCACTCAGTGCTCTCCCAGACTATCGCTTTTATTCAATCTCGTATACGATCCTAGACCAGCTCCGTTGTTGCAGTACTCTGCGGTGCCGACTTCATTGATGATTCTTCCTCAGTCGACGACCCCCTTTCAGTCTCAGACTCTGTTCCTTTCTGGCGCTGGCCGCCGTCCTTCTTCTTGCAACCTTCACAATCATCCCGCCCGCACCGGCGTAATTCCCTCTCCGTATTTTCGTGGTAGCAATCATCCAAGCACTTGAAGAGTTCTTGAGTCATAGTATTGTATGGTGCATAGTCGCATTCTTTGCACCTGGGGCATACTTCAATTGTTCTGAGACACATTGTGGTGCTGGTGGTAGTTACTTCGCCTTTACGGAAGTTGATAGAGAGATCTTAGTAGACCGAGAGTGCTTGGATTGCTTTGCTGTGCTAGTTCATTGGAAAAGTCTACGAAAAAACATGCGGGTCAAGAAGTATTTAAGTTGCGATTGCAGCACTGTCCCCGTGAAGAGGATTGGACAGTGATATTTCTTCAAAGTTTTGCTATGAAGCAAACCAATGCGTGGCTGACGTGTTGGGTGGAACTCGGTGATTGCACTGTGAAGGAGAAACTGTGCTGTGACGAGTACAAACGCTCCCCCTTCTTTTCAGGCACTTATCGGGGTGCGGAGCGTGGTCACTAGGCATAGAATACACAGGCAGGCGTTTGAAGAAGTACTGAAGTCAGATCGTTGAAACCAAAAGATAGGTAAAGGCAAGCGAAAGGGCTTCCCGCACTTTGTGGCTAGATATAGTCGTCCATGTCTCTGGGGCTTGTTCGCGGTGAATTATCGCTGACATTCAATCGGTAATAAATTAAGCGTGGACTTCGCTGCCCACCGAACGTATTATGTCCATCGCGCATATATGTTCTTGCCGTGGTAAGGTGAAGACTTCGAACGGTGGGCTTGTCTTGCATGTAAGTCAAGAATCCTTCCCAGAACAAACAAAAATCAGGAAAGGGGAGTCAGTGCGTAGTAAACACCTACACGGTGTTCGTGTAGCCTACATCCATAGTAGCCGAAGTGTAAGCATCCTTGACGATGCTTCCTCCAACAGGTAATTGTGGCGCTCAGGTTCCGCATTGTCATACCCCTCTCCACTCCGCTTTAGTAGCCCTCGGTAACATGCTTGGAACATACCATTACACAAATGCGACTCATCCATTACATTATGTAGCCAGATACTCTCAATCCCATCTCGAGCACACAACCGCCACATCCAGAGTTACTCATCACACGAATTTTCGGAGATCATGACGTCGACAAAGTTTCCCGAAGCGGACAATCGCGACCTCACGTCCTATCACACCCAACTCAATGACCAAGGCTTCTGCATAGTCCCCGATGTCCTTTCGCCAGAAAAATCTAAACATGTTCTTGCACATCTATGGGCCGCCGCAGCGGAGTCTCGTCGCCGCGGAACTGATACTTATATGCCAAATCTTGATCCCAACGAAAGTAATGTCCGCGTTTTCGATCTCATGGAACTTGATCCTATATTCTTGGACCTCATCTCTCACCCTACTGCTGTGAGCTTAGTGCAGAGTTTACTGGGAGAGGAATTTCTAATCAGCAACTTCACGGCGAATATTGCGCGCCCAGGGAGTGGCAGTATGGGCTTGCATAGCGATTTGGGCTTGCAGTGTCCGGATCCCTGGGTGAAGCCATGGGGATTGAACGTGACATGGTATGTTGAGATCTTATTAGAGAGGAGATTTTTGCCTGACGTGACCAGGTGCTTGACTGACACCACATTTGAGAACGGTGCAACACTCTACATTCCTGGTTCGCATAAATGGGAAACTCGCAATGACGTCCCGTCAGATGCAGAATCGATGCTTGTGCCTTTTGAAGCGAAAGCTGGGTCTATTGTTTGCATGGATGGGCGGATATGGTATATTTTTCTACCATTGAAGTGACCATGAACTATCAATGCTAACCTGCGTCTAGGCACACGTCTGGCAAAAATATTACCAAAGATCAGGACAGGGCATTGATGTTTGGTGCGTATAATGCGCCGTTTCTGAGAGGTCAAGTTAATTGGGCTGCGGGTTTGAGTGAGGAGACAAAGAAAGGATTGAGTGAGCAAATGAGGGATTGGTTGGGTGTCGATGCTCGAGCGAATACTGGTAGGGTGAAGGGAGTGAATAAAGTGTATTGATCGAAACTTCAAATCAAACCGGGGCATCTGTTGGAGGCTTTTGGCAGCCAAACTCTTTATATCTTCAGAGCTTTGCATCCTCATAGAGCAGGTTACAATCGAAGTCATGCATAAGTAGCGCGAAAAGGAGCAGTGATGATGAACATCATTGAATACCGTATCGTCATAATGAAAAATCTTGAGTGGTGCTCATGTGCCAGACATAAAAGCAGGGAAACATATAACCATTACCTGCGATGAGGCACAAACTGCTTGAACAAGACCGAACCATTTGAAACATGTCCATAATCCTGGCTCCGAGTCTTCTGCTCGGAAAAGCTTTACCGCGAGGCAAAGAATAGGTCATAATATCATTATAAGATTACCTAACAAGGAAAATAGTACAATGTTTTAAATCGTGAATTTCTTTCGTCATTAAACCATCCTGGCAGGCTGCGTTGGATTCATCGTCAACTCCATTGGCTCCTCATCAAAGCGCCTTGGAAACGCATCCTTTACACTCGGAACAATCTCTGGTCCTCCTGCTTTCTTAACACGTCTCATCTCTTGCTCCTCTAGAAGTGTTTTCTTAACAGTCCTCATCTTCCACCATATCCACACCATCAGTACTATCGTGATCAGGAACACGATGCCAAACATTATCGTCTTAATCAAGGCATCGTCGTTATTCTTAACGAGGAGAACACCAAGGTAGACGAGGAATATTTGCTTTGGTAGAGATAGGAAGGTGGCAACAACGAAGTGCCAGAATTTGACATCGCATGTTGAAAAAACAGCGGTGGAGAAGTGGGAGGGTATCGCGGAAAGTCGTATAATCAATACAATAAGGAAGCCGCCGTCCCGGGTAAGACGGGCCATGCTCCCATAGTTGAGGTTTGTTCGCTCGAGCTTGAGTGCCTTACGTCGGAACAGGTATTTGAACGCGAACCATGTGCCAACTATGCGAGATTAGCTTGTGCATAATGATTAAACCACAGTATTGAATGGGTACGTACTTTCACCAAGGAATGTCCCTGCAGCGACGATTGCGAATCCAATCCATAGACCATATACAACACCACATAAGAGAGCGATGATTTCGTGCCCAAAAAGGGGAGGAAAAGAAAGAACGAGAAGGATGGCAACAGGGATAAGCCAGCCTGCTGGCAAGTCGCGAACCTTTTCAGAGAAAGGACGTAATTTCTGAGTTGTTCGTCAGCTTTGTCTCCTGTACGTTGGTTCAACATGTAAGCTTACCTCGACAACTGCATCGTGATGAATAGTGATGAAGACAGTTGCGATACCAATCCCTATGAATAAAATGTGCCATGCTATTTGATATGTTAGAAGGTGCATCGAGTCTAAGTTCCTTTCTCCTTACGTATGTACTTCGGCGACAGGAAGACCTTCTTCCAATTTATGGGTCTGTAATCCGTCTCAATTTCCCCCTTCACTTCTTCTTTCTTCTGGACCCTCACACCCTCCATCTCGATATCGTTTTCGCGTTTGCGGAACCACATCAAGGGCCGCTGTCAGATGGTGTTTGGTTGTAGGATTTCTCAGTCGATAAGAAGTATCCCCTATACGAAAGTCTAGAAGGCGAAAATGACGTCCAATTCAGAAACAGGTCGACTATAGACCCGATAAAGTGGCAATAGAGAGCATGATGTATGTGCATTTGCATCTGAAACCGGCATGGCCGCATCCGCATATTTGCGGTTCCAGCCAATCACGCCTAGGCTGCTCTCCATTGTGAGACGCTGGCGCGGGAGATTGGCGCTTGCGACCGAAGTTCTAAAACCTATCAAGCGTCTAGCCTTAGGCAGGCATGGCTTTTGGCGAAATTTGGTTCCAGATATGGCGAGGATGTTTGGTGTTGGGTTGAATGCTGCTTTGCGATTCTGGTCGCGTCTGAAACTGTGCAAGTGCTGAAGCCGCGTTCGGAGATTTTTGCGACTACAGATTCAAATAACGTCTGCACGAGATCCAAACGGTCTCATATTGAGGATATTTATAGGGCACGTTTCGACAATGTCTGGCTGCTGATGTAGACTGAACGAGCGCAACCTTGACACGTCTTTTCGAAGTTCTGGCTTTGCGATGCGAACTCCATGGATGATCACCACATGATGAAGCTTTGAAACAGATTGCAAAGACAGGTAGGTTCCTTGAGAGTTCTGTAGTAAGACTGGAAATCAAGTGTAGGGCATCGACCTAGGACTTCGAGGCAATGTCGCTGCTGTGGATGATCGCGGTTTCGAGCAAATCTAAGATGGACCAAACCCCTATCGCGAGTAACGGCGATGAAACTAGTGAACTCGAACCTTATATCGTATTCTTGATTCTGGCACGAAATCGTGTAGTTTGGAGACAAAGTTTTTGCGTTCGATTATATTCGCTGAATCGGGTGACTGGAGATTGGGGAAGGGCGAGGAAGTATTCGAATTACAGTTCATAATTAGCACTGCGAACATCCTTTTTTTGGGAAAAGATGTTCGAACCAGCGGCTTCAAATGCTGGAAAACCCTTAATATCACTCGATCCGAGTCACTGAGGACTTTCATGTACTTGTTAGGATGCCATCACATTTGACGCGTGAACTTGGGAGAGCGGCAAGATAGTGCTGCATTAGGAGACGGAGAGGTGGCCTTTTTGGTGTGTTCCAAACAGAATTGCGGCGGGGTGCGTAGAAACTGTCGTGGTGTAAGTAATGAACTTGTTTTCCAATCCTATATCTGCATGGCCTACCATCCTAGGTAGCAGGGTTCAAAACCGCATGCCTAGTTCTCATGTGCTGCTTCCTTTCAGTGTAGAACAAGAGGACAGAGTTTTGGGAAACTAGCTGAAGCAATCGCAAGTGATAGAGGTTTCTGTTCAACGAGGGGACTTGATGTCAGAATAAGAAATGAAAGGGCTTCGTACTTTTGCGCAACCCACTGACTACCTACGATGTGCCTCCACAAGAGCTTGAGGACGATCACCCTTTGCTACAGGAGTAAGTTTGCATTCTGCCACCGGAGAGATCCAATTAGTAGTATTTGAGCTTGCGACTGTGTAGCCGAAGCCCTAGCATCTCGATGCTCCTTCGTTCCGATGCCTACAAAGGCGTAATGGGTGAGAATGAGAGTGAAGGACCTAGGAGAATATGCAATAGAGAACGCGGAGTAATACCAAAAGTTCAGTCCCCTTGAGAATGAAGTTGATTTGATACAATGACTGCCACGGCCTGTCAGTGCGAAAATAGACTTGCGCGTATTCATTGAGTTATACGGCCGCGACTAGAACTTGATATCTCCTTCCCCAATCGGTGTGGTCCCGATCCCAATCCTCCTCTTTTACGTACGAGAGTCACAGTCGAGATCCACTGGCCTTCGGCGCGATCGTCGTTTTGCTTTGTAAGACTCGAACTGGAAAAAGGGGACGGAGGCCTTGGCGGTCATTTTATTAAACGGCCAGTCGGGCACAACGAGAACAAGAAGGATCGTGAACATCTACTCCGGTCCCGTAGCTCACCTCCGTCCGCCGTCGGCTACCAAACGATGAGGACACTGTTGTCAATCCACTCTCCGTTCACATTGTGGCGGATCAAAGGTTACATGACTCGTACTGCGTTTCTCGACTTGGTGCATCCTTGGTCGCTGTTTGCCCTGCACCTTGATGAGAAATTGAGAACATCGTCAGCCAGCCTTCGAAACAGATATCGAGTCTTCGAACCTTTGATTCATCGTATCCTGTCGAGTGGTTTGACGTTCCATGCCAAGCAAACAGCATACGCAATGCTCGTATTCACCACCACCTGCACACATCTCATTCCTACCTAGCGCCAAGGACGCGTACACCGTGCTGCATCTGCCATCGCACCGCCAGGCAAACATCTCAAAACGAGCGCCCGTCGACTATGACGGCGCTAAGCCGACTTTACAAGACATTTGCTGGCGCCAGTCAGAGCGTCTCGAAATAGCATCAGCAGACGTTTCTCCCGAACACGATGCAGGGATGGTCGCTTTGAACGGCTCAGGCCCCAACGCTCAGGACTTTTACACATGCAATCCCGTTGGCTGATCGCTGGGCAGGCCACCTACACCGAGTCTACTTGGACGAAACGCTGCGCACCGTGACGCGGCCTGGTGCCCGAGGCAGACTTGTGGAAGGTATCACGGTGACTTTCTATTCGCTGAGAAACGCTACATCAGACGGCAAACCAATCATTCCCCAACGCCCTGAAATGCAAAATGCAATGCTCGTAATGCTAAACGACAAACCGCCATCAAACACCCCTGGCAACCACGTATCGTGAAGTTTGTCCACCCCTGGGAAAGGTTCCTCCATGCAGAAAGCGACAACGCTGCCCGCGAACAGACATGCACATCCCTCGCAGCCAACCCTGGCTCACAGGATAACGTGCCTCGTCTGCCTGACCACGACATCATCCAGATTCTCCGCAAAAATGCGCTGGATCGGCAGCGAAAACGCATTCATGACGTTTTCCCTGAAATCGACTTTGACAAGCGACTTGTCGAACCAGTAGTGGCGCACAAACCTGCCCTCGCAGTGGTCCAGCTGGACGCCTGGGAACCCATTCGCCTCGGCGCAGGGCAGCTCCTTGATGGCGTCCTCGTAGTCGTAGCGAATGAATTCGCCAAAGGCAGACTGCTCGTGGAATTTCGGCCGCTTCCACTCTGAGCACGTCGGGTAGCGCGTGTCGTCGGGGCACTCGTGCCACGCTTTGAGGATGGGGAGCGTCTGGTTGTTGTTCTGGACGACCATGAAGCCCGTGTTGGTGTAGGTGCGGTTGAAGCGGTCCGAGTTGTACTGTGGCTCCTCTGGATTCCAGGGATCAAGGGCCATGGTGATGGAGTGGTGCGGCTCGATGTTCCAGTAGTTTAGGAGCCATTCGATGGGCAGGTGCAGGAAGCGGAAGGTTGCGTCGGAGTCTAGAAAGACGATGAAGTCGTAGTCCGCGATGTGGTTTGCGAGTGCGGATGGTTTGATCCATGTTGCGTGTCTGTCTCTGAACTCTGAGGCGTGGATGAATTTGTAGTCGTAGCCGTGGATTTGAGCGTAGACGTAGTGGTTGAAAACTCCACCGGAGATGTGGTCCAAGTTTTTCCAGTTGTAGTCGCCTTTGAAGTACTGTTCTGTTGATTTCAGGGGCCGGGTTTCAAGATCAAGGATAAGTATTCTTTTGCCTAATGGCTTTTTAAAGCGGACTTCGGATGGTAACTTGAGCGCTGCCGTGTTGTCCTGGAAGCTGAGAGACTCTGTCGGCGAGACCTTCAAAGGCTCGAAAAGGACATGTATTATGTCTTTGATTGAGTTGATGGGTATTGGTGGCCCGTTTTCATGATCATGTCCCGGTCTCCTGCCATAGCCACTGAAGAACATGGTTAGCAGATTGCCCTTATTATCAAAGACAGTAAGAGAGTCTCGAGGACGGTAAACGTACTCAATATGTTTTGAATGACCATGAAAGGAAATCCACTCTCGATTCTGTTGAACATAAAAAACACAAAAGACTATTACAACAACACACGCTGGAATCGCAAAGGAAAGTAAAGGGTTTCGTCGGTTTGGTGAAGGTAACATGATGGCTTAGATTTTCCGGACCCAAAATAAAACGCAAGCATTGAAGACATAAGTACTTCGTAATTACTATAACGTGGGAGGGCTAAGCATTATAGCGGGAGGGGTGGCTGAGTTGCATCACGGAACGACAAGCGAAACGCGACAGATCCTTCGCCGCGTGTCGCATGGACATTGTCTGCTGTCAGCCTTGATCCCGTCTAGGCAGGCGACGATTGCTTAGCGAGACGACTGGGCGCAATGAGAATCATGGGAAATTCAACGATGGAATAATTACATTGTCTAGGATACGCTGGGATGTCTGTGTAATGACGATGAAGGGACTACTCTATTTACGGACTTAGTCGAGATCCTCGGATGATTGTATTAAAGGTTACTGACGGAACTATGGGCAGAGGCATTAGTAGGTATGTGTAGAGAGTATGACTACGTAGTACGGCGAGAGGGGCTATTCTGGAACGAGGATCGTCGAAACATAGGTCAGCATTGTAGCATCTGACAATTTCCTAAACTAGTTTACTGTGACAATACTTTTTGACAGACAAACATGTTCAGTGCGACGTAATTCAACTAGCGGAGATGCTGAAAAAAAAAATAGCCAATGATGTGTATTGCATTGCGGAACGTTGATCTTTGAAGCGGGAACGGTTAAACGGGAGCCTGCTTCCTGTAACGAATCAGTCCTTGTGAGAGGATTAGGGAGCAGGCTGAATTTGATGAAAGGATGAAGTTAGGCGTACAGCTAATATCTTGGCCACGCGTGACCTCCATGACCCCAAGACGGATCAATAAAACCATGGTCCTCGAAATCTTCATAGTCTTCTGCATTGTCAAAATCGTAATCATGAAAGAACCTGTCAAAGAAATTCGAACCGCGCCCTGAGTACGACGATCCTCGAGCATCTCCCTGGCCATGTGTCCTGCTCCTCGAGTATGAGCTTGTTGACGATGGATCGTAGAAACTGTCTCCATCTCGGTTCTGGAAGCGCGATCCGAACCTGTTGCCACGTGAGAACGGCGTTGAAGCTCCTCGGTAGAAAGGTGAAGACTCGAAGTCGAACGCGGAAGACCGACTGCTCCCCATGCCCGAGCGTCCGCTAGAAGAGTGACCAGGAAATCGCGATGAAGAGCCGCGCGCAGAAGAGCTCGAGCCGAAACTAGGGCTCTCGAAGAAACAAAAGCGAGACCCTCTGCCTCTCTTGGGTGGGCTGCCTCCACCAATGTCCGTCGGCCGGGAGTGAGATCCTCCACCACGTAGATATGGTGAGGACAATCCATACATAGGTGCGTAAGTGCTTCGTTGGAAGTCCCGCGAGCCCCCAAAAGGATCGCCTCGATTTCTGCTAGGGAATCGGTCAAGGTATGGGTACTCTTCGTTGCAGGGCGAATAGCAGTAATCGTAGCCAGAACCAGTAGAGCCGAAGGGTGAATACATTGTGCTGTGCATCTGTTCCTGGTTGTACTTCCCTAGCTATGAGTTGCAGCCGACAAGTTTCGGTACCCAGTGCTCATACAGATGCTGAGTCGAGGTTTGGCCGTAGATTGATGAGGGTATCCGGATGTTTGACGTGGGATCCACGATAATTGACGTCTGCAGAACAGTTGTTGTCCACAGCCCGGACGTTCAAGATGCGACAACACACCAGAGATGGGGACTTCTGAACGAGATGAAATTTGGGACGCAGGCTAATTACACAGATTGCAAAAGGAGTTCTAAAACATGAGACGGCCAGAAGAGTATCTTTATACCTGGGGACCCAGTGCTAGTCGGTCAGCTGTCGTACTAGTTACAGCCAGCAATATGGCAAAGTCTGTGTAAGAACACCAGCAGCAATCAAAACGCGAGCTTGCGGTGTACAGGCCCAATCAAAAGTGCTCGAAGTCAAGTAGTACAGTTGCTGATGGCTTGACGGTTGCACGGCAGCCGGTGATTGGAGGAGGCTGGTGCGACGAAGATCATGAGCAAGCTGGAACAACGCAAGAGTAGCTTTTTCGGCCAACGCATGATGGACGAAGCAAACAAATTTGACAGAGGTGCGACGGATCATCGTGGTGACATGAGTTGATAACGAAGGTAAAGGCACGACGAAAACGGCATCTTGTTTCTCACGCATGTTGTGAAATGCAGCCAAAGAATGGATGACGACCATGTAAAATACTACTGAATGAGAGCACGAAGGAAAGTCGCGGAGTCATTGCGCGCATGTCGAGAGGCAGGTCGATGCCCGCATGGAGCAAGTTTGCTGATTAGACGGTTGCTGCAGTGGCCGCTGCTCCAGGCTTCAGTGGCGCCAGACGCGTCGACGCGTTGATGTTGGGCCTGCCGGTGAGGCTGGAGGCTGTCTGGGATGTGGGTCAAAGAAAACTGGGAGCACGTGACCCTGCTCGGCTGTGGAAGGCCAACCTCAAATGTTCTTTGGCCGTTGGAAGCTCCTCTTTTGTCGCCGCTACCTCGACTGCCCTCTTCCACCACCCACCTTCTCCGCCACCTCTGCCCGAGCCCTCGACTTCACTCGCACGCCTCGACTCCGCTGCAAGCTTGACGCCCTCTCCATCGCTCCTGCATCCGCGTCGTGCCTCCACGCCCCATCCACCAAATCTTCCGGCCTCGACCATCGCACCTGCTCGACTGCCGCTCCCACCTTCCACCTGCACAATGGCTCCTACTTCATTCGCTTCGGCTGCTGCAGGAACGTCCGCCAACTCAGCGCGTGCAGATCCATCCGGCGACTGGTAAGCCTTTTCGACCTTGTCCCTCCTCCCCACCGTCCACAAGTCGCTCGCTCGCTCGCAACACCACCCTGCTCCACACTCCCAGCATTACTTGACATTTCACGACAACATCTGCTTTATCCTCTTCACGCTTTATTCGCATTCATTGCTCCCACTGTCGCTATGCCGTTCGCCTCTACGCGACATGCTGATATCTCTAGGGCTCGACGCACCAACGGCGCCACGCAGACATTCCGCCGGCCTTCACACGCGACCACGCCCTCCGGTTCGACTTCCTTGCGAGATCCCTCGGCGCCTCCAAACTCATCGAGTTCTGGTGTCTACGTTCCACCCCACGCACAGCCAGGGCGCAGTGGGAGCTCAATCGACGGCCGCTATTCACGAGACCAACTAACACACCTACTCAGGACCCAACAGGACTCCGGCGACCTCAACGACTCTCTGTCCAGTCTGTACATGGGTTCATGGGAACCCCAATCCACAAATGGTGCGTCAGGCGCCTCGTGGGGCCGCAAGGACGACCAAGGTCGGGACACTCAGAGTGGGGTCGACCAGTGTTGGGACAGGGACGGCAGCATATTACCTCTCAGCCTAGCAGCCATGGCCCACGACGAAAAAGAGGTACGCCCAATGATGATATATTTTCGGTGTATTGTGCACTAACATTTGCGCTCCTCGCTTAGGTCTTCCTCTCATCGGTCAATTCTCCGCTAAAACCGCCTGCCCAGAACGCGAACAAGGACGGTACTCCCAAGGAAGCCCTGTCCTTGCGCAAAACCTCGGTTTCGCACGGCGCAGGCGCCCCATACGGTTTATCGTCACCCACAACTGCCCGTCCAGGTGCTCGGCGCCGTGATACCGGCGAAGCATACCCTTTCCCCTCATCGCCTGCGACTTCGCGCTTCGCACGAGATGAATCTAACACGGTGACCCCGCCTCCTGCCCTTGTGCGCCGTCGAACGGATTTCAAGGACTCCACCGAAGGCCGATCAACCGACGAGCGCGAGAGGGAGAAAGGGGCTGCTGAAACTGCTAATCCATTTGGTTCTCTCAAGCGTACCACAACTGGACCTTTCAATTCAGGAGGTGCTGGTTCGCCATGGTCCGCAACCCCAGGTGGGGGCTTTGGCGCCTTCGGGAACTTTGGTAACCCACAACCAGACAAAAAGGCCGGGTATGGAGGCATACGTGGCGAAAGCAGGTTCAAGGGACTGATGGGAAAACAAAGTGTGGAAGAATTCGAAAAAGGGCCCAAGGAAAAAGGGTCCATTAGTAATCTGGGGATTTTGAACGAGTCGGAGCCTTCTAAGTCTGCTGGTTCATGGATGGAGGCCCGCTCGAATCGTCCAACGAGCAACGACACTGATCCTTTCCCAGAAGATCATGTGCCATCGGGAAGCGCTGCCCTCCACGGCGGCGACGATATGAGCCCTCCTCGCCCCCAAGGATCTTTTGGCACTCCTCACCGACCTGACCCTCGAGACGACACTGGCTTTTCAGCATTCGGGATGACTTCTGACAATACTGGACTTCGCGATATCTTCCACGGCCGAGACAACTTTGCCCATCATACCCCACAGCGCGGCCTGGAAGGTGGTCACGAGCCCATGAGTCCTACGAACACCAACCCGTATCAAAGTCCTGACCACGCACGAAATGATCATGACAATGATTCGGATGACTCTGATGCTCAGCAGACGAATTATCCAGGAATGGGCAGCTTCCAGATCGATCAGGCCAACCCAGGCATGCATAATACCTTTGGTGGACTTGGTGGACTGGGTAGGATCAATCCTCCGTTCGAAACTGCACCCAGTGATCGCAGTCAGACCTCCAGCGTGGGACCCACTCGAGGTTTTCCATCGATTCCTGGACTCGGTGGCCTGCCTGGCCTGCCTGGCCTCGGAGGCTCGACAGCGTGGTCATCTAATCAGCAGGCATTGGGTACCCCAATCCGCGAACGCGGTTTGGGAGGATTCGAAAGTGCTTTCAGCAATGTCGGAGAAGCACAATCACCGTCCTTAGCTGGCTTGGGCAATAGTGCGTTGTTTGGACCTGCATCTGGCCTTGGACACGGCACAGCTGGGCGCAGCAGCAGGCTTGGCTCTCTATTTCCAACAGCGATGCAAGATCAAATGCGTTCAAACGATCCAAGTCGACCTACTGGTGACGACAACTCTTCGTTTGGGGATAGACAGCAAGCCATGACTGGTACCTTTGGCCGAAACGCTTTTGGCGGTCAGACCCCTGGCAGTGTTCTTCCCAACCGAGACACCGATAGTCCATTCCGAGCAAATCGAAACCTGTTCGAAGACTTCACTGGAGCCTCTTCTGAAGACCACAATGGTGCCCCCTTCGGTCAAAACTCTGGGGCTCCTCAGGCTTCGACACTGGCAACGACCTCCCTATCAATGGCCGCCTTGAACCACACAAGAACTGCACAGCCATCAACACCCGGGGTTAACAGCCCGGCTTCAAGCCAGCCTCCTGCACCGCAACAACGCACAATGGTCATGCCTGATCGAATGAGGTGGATTTATCGAGATCCTTCCGGTAATACCCAAGGGCCCTTCTCTGGACTGGAAATGCATGATTGGTACAAGGCAGGCTTCTTCTCCCCTGAGCTTCTGGTCAAGAAACAGGAAGAGCCTGACTATGAGCCACTCGCCCAACTCATCCGTCGTATTGGAAATTCTCGCGAGCCTTTCCTAGTTCCTCAGATCGGTATCCCACATGGCCCACCGACAGCGCAGCCAGGCAATGCATGGGCTGGTGCTGGCCCAACCGCTGCCGCACCTGGCGCACAACCGCCGTTTGCCAATAGCTTTCCGAGCTTCGGGACTACGCTGACTGCTGAACAGCAGAATGCTCTGGAGCGGAGGAAGCAAGAAGAACAGTATCTGATGGCTCGCCAAAAAGAGCACCTCAGTGCGCAACAACTCGCACTCTCCAGGCAAGTTCAGATGACTGGCATGATGCCCAACCTAAATCACCACTCCAGCGCGCAGAGCCTGCAAAGCCAGCCCAGCTACGGAAGTATCACATCCCCTGGCGGGTACCAACCATCACCAACGCAAGGACCTGCCCCTGGAGCCCCTGTTCCTGGCCTTCTGGATAGTACGTTCCGAGGTGGACAAGGACCTGTTCCAGGTCTAGGCCCCATTGGTCCTGGCGGCCCTGGTATGGACATCCTCAGCAATCTTAGGGATGAAGATGTTCCCGCGATGATGGATCGTCTCAGTCTTGGACGGACTGGCCAGGCTCCCTTCGGAGCAGCGCCGCCTCAGTTTGGGCAGCAACAGCATCCGGATGCAAGGGCTCACCAACAGCAAGTTGCCGCGATGCTCAATGATCGTGCTCGACTACAACGTGAGCAAGCAGAGCACGATAACTTGCAACGACAAGCTCCTAACGAGCAGCAAAATGCACAGGCATTTGCCGATCGCCTGCAGCAGTTTAATGAGTTGAGGCTGCAAACTGATCTAGAACAATCCATCAAACCAGCTGAGGACGTGATTGGAAAACCCCAAGGCTCACAAGGGCAGCATTCTTTCCCCACATCCCCGGCTGACGATGGCATGCAAGCACCTGAGCCAGAAGCCGTCAGCCTTCCAACCCATCAGGAACCACTTTCCCTCACTGAGCAAGTCCAAAAGGCTGCGTCCGCTAAGCATTCGCCCCAACCATTGTCTGCATGGAACAAAGTTGAGCCTGCTCTCTTCCCATTTCCTCCGCCTCCTTCTCAATCTCCCCTTCCTGCACCGGCTGCTCAGCGGAAGCCAATTGTAGCCGAGAATCTTGCTGGTGAGTCTCGATCCGGTGCAGCTACACCTGCAGCCGACACCCCAAGCGCTTCTGTTGCTCCATGGGCAAAGGAGCCTGCCGAAGCTTCACGGGGACCTTCTCTCCGCGAAATCCAAGAGGCCGAGGCGAAGAAGGCAGCTGAACGTGAAGCAGTCGCAGCAGCAGCTCGTCGCGAGGCCTTTGAAAAGGAGCTCTTAGCCCACTCACAGTCACCTGCAATTCAACCTGGCCTACCCTCCAGCTCTACTTGGGCGAGCGGAGCTTCTCCCATCACTCCTGGCGGTGCCACTGGATCTTCTGTCTGGGCCAAGCCTCTCGCAGGTAAAACGGTTACTCCGTCTACACCAAACTCTAAGAAGACCTTACAGCAGATACAAAAGGAAGAGGAGGCCCGCAAGCAACGTGTTGCTGCTCAGGCTGCAGCTGCTAGCGGTTTCGGCATTCCTGCTCCAGTTACTGCGGCTGGTAAGCGATATGCAGACTTGGCTGGGAAGAGCAGCCCTGCGCTGCCGCCTGTATCTGCTGGTAACAGTGCTTGGACTACCGTAGGTGCTAGTGGCAAGGTGAAGACGCCTGGTGGAACCACCCCTGTGCCGACTGCAGTTCGCTCAACCAGCTCAACCATTGTGCCACCTATCGTCAAGAAACCTGCTGTCTCGCGTAGCGTTACCATGGGCGCACAGTCTGGCAAGTTAAACGCTGAAGAGGAATTCCGCAAGTGGGCTGTCAATGAGCTTCGCCACGATCTTAACAAGGGAATTATCGGTATGTCTTTCTCCAGCTCTTTTGAATATTGATATGCTAACACTGAATCAGCCGAAGATTTTGTCTCCTCCCTTCTCAGCTTCCCTGCCGATGCGGAACTCATCACCGAATCTGTTCACTCTGCCTCCAACACGCTGGACTCAAGACATTTCGCCGAAGAATTCCTCCGCCGCCGTAAATTGGCCGACAAAGGCATCATCGACGACCGCAACACCTCAAGTCCCGCCGATAACAAATCTGCAGGCAGCGGTTGGTCTGAAGTCGCCAAGAAGGGCGGTGCCACGCTCCAGCAACAGCAGAGCGCGTCGTCTCTTGTGACTGGCGATTTCAAGGTCGTGCCGTCCAAGAAGAAGACCAAGAGATAGAACACTCTCTACGTCGAGTATTGACTGTTTGTTTTCAGTCGCATCATGCTCAGTGCATTCTACGATCACTTTAATGTTCAAATCATGTCTGCATGTCTGGTTACGTGGTACGATTGATCTGTTTTATGGAGAGATGGCTTCAACGGACGAAAGCATGTCCTGAATTCGATAGACTACGTGGCTCATGTGCGTAGCGCATGTCTATAAAGTAGTCAGGTTGCAATTGTATTTTCAAGCGATGGCACTTCCGCAAGAAGACCTGGGATGCGAGGACAACAAGATGCATTATGGTTCTTCAGGATGGCCAATTGGCAAGCGAGTTTTGAAGTAGTGCAATGCGATCGAGTGTCATGCAATGTGCGTCTTGTTCGAAGTGATGCTTTTGATCATGATTCTCAGCATGTACGAAGCAAAAGCCTTGAGGTTTTGAAAGAATAACATTGAATTTAGCTCATACTCATTGACATGATCCCCAACGCCTGAACCGCAAAGGTATCTCATACACAAGCAAGCCCTATCCATGACACCAATCTTCTCCTGAGACGTAGAATGTGAAAAATTCCGAGGTCCCCTTCCCAAATCCCGTCCCAGCTCACAAAGTCCGCCAGAAGTAGTTGGTGTAGAAATGCCGCGAGAACTTGGGGTCGATATTCACAACATGCACATCCCCCTTAGCCGCATTCCGAATTACAGCTTTATTGTACTCTCCCGTCGTAGCATCAGCCTCAACATCGATACCCAGCGTGCGGTAGAGTTTAAGTTTGAGTCTGCAAGCACCCGTTAGCGCACATTCACACCCATCCACAACACAGGCAACTTACACAGTAGCATCATCCCTGACACTCGTCTCGACCCCGCCCTCCACACCCTCCTCCTCCAAGTCCTGCGCCACACTCCCCAGCCGTCCCAAATCCTGCGCCAGCCTCTCGCCCTCAATCTCCAGATCGCTGGCCTGCTTCGCAATCTTGAATTTCTCTGTGTCGAGGCGCAGGATCTCGGCTGCGTGCGTCGTCGGGTTGTGCTGGCTGAGCGTGTGGTTGTGGTTTGCGGAGAGGGTCTGGTGTGTGCGGTTTAGGGCGCTCAGCGTCGATTGGATCGAGGACAGGTGCTGGCTGCGGAACGTCGAGAGCGTCGAGAGCGAGTCGGATATTCGCAGCAGGGAGGCTGTGTCGTTGCCGATTTTGAAGTGCGAGGTGCACTGTGCGATGAGCTGCGGAGGGGTTAGTATCGAGGGGGTTGGGTTTGTTTGGGGAGTTGGGATGGGAGCGTACCGCTGCGGGGTCTTCGTCGAGAAGCATTTTGATTGTGGAGTTTGTGTCGCGTCAGGAACGTGTGAGCGTTAGATTTGGAGGCTCCGCGGTTGGTTTTGATGTGTGCGCGGTATAGAGTTGTTGTATGCAAGTCCAGAGGAGTTGGCGATAGAGTCGTGGTGTTGATGTTCCAATGTTTGTATGGTCCGAGCGCCAACGTCGCGTGCATGGCAACGAAGAGCAGGTGTGGCGCAAAGGTGGCGGAAGCTGCGCCTCGGCAGGATCAGAGCCACGAGGCTGGATACGTCACAGAACATTTTCACGAGGCAAGGCCCCAAGACACCCTATCCCACACTATTGCCTCTTGCTGTCGGTCTTGTGTTGAAAGACAGCGTCCTATCTTCCACGTTTACGATCAACTTCACATATTGAGCCATGTCTCCTTCGCTGCCATGTAAGTCGATATCCTTTGAAGCGTGACCTGGGGTTGAGCTGACTTGCTAACGAAGAGCAGATGCTGCGGATGTTGAGTCGCCGCTGAAGCCTGAGGAGCTCCAAGTTCTGCGAGCGCAGTACGAGAAGGAGGGCGAATATGTTGGGTTACAGACAAAGTTCAATTACGCGTGGGTATGTCATTCTCCCTCGGACCGCTTTCCCACCTATTCAGAGTACCTGACATACCATGTTGCTGCGCAAATCTAACACGTCGTCCAGGGCCTGATCAAATCGTCCTCGCGACCAGACCAACAAGAAGGTGTTCGCCTCTTATCAGAGATTTTCCGCAACTCTCGCGAGCGTCGCCGTGAATGCCTGTACTACCTAGCCCTCGGCAATTATAAGCTCGGTAACTACGCCGAAGCACGACGATACAACGAGCTGCTGTTAGAGCTGGAGCCAGCGAATCTGCAAGCGGGGAGTTTGAAGGGCCTGATCGATGAAAAGGTAGCGAAGGAGGGTTTGGTGGGTGCTGCGATTGTCGGGGGGCTCGTTGTCGCCGCCGGTGTGATTGGCAGCTTGATGATGAAGGGACCGAAGAGACGGTAGTGGAAACTCTTGTTTTAGGAAATGCTAGAGCAGGATTGCGTGGACAACGTATACAAGTCACCCGAGCTGCTACGAGTTGATATAATGTGTATTGAGGCACTGCATGGGCGTTTGGGATCCTAAATCATTTGGCTAAGACTGTGTATAATATGATTCAAATGTCTAGGCCTGTGGTCTTGCAATCTGTCACACAGAGTAGTGTAGCGTGTTATCTTGTCGCGAAATCAACGTGTTTCTCCGCACAGAAAGGCGTGGAATAGCGCAGAAGCAAGCAAAGAACAGCTTGACGAGAAAACGCGGAGTCACAGCGCGACGATCACACGTACTCACCAAACCAATGCCCGAATAGTGATAATAATAGTGCTGCCTGGCTCTGGAATCCCGATACTCCTTCTTTAAATATCTTGAACGGGACAAAAGTTTCTCGCTGTTATTCTGAAAGCTCCCGTGGCGCGCCAAGGCTAAATGAGTGGACCCCTGCTCCTACACAAACGCTCTCCGCGAATAACGTCACCGGCCGGTCCTGTCTGAGCAAGGTCCTAGCAACAGACCTTCGCCGCCAGCCTTACGGCTACACACACTCTACACCTACCTACGCCCTATTCCGCATCTCCGGCACCTGGGGTACGACGAACTTCTTTACACCTTCTTGCAGCTGCGACAAGCTACAGCGCCTCTATCGCGCACTCCAGCTTAGCGCATGACTGGCTCACCAAGTCATTTCCTCCCCAATCACTCTCACTGTCCTCTGACGTGACCTTGTGAGTCTACTTCCAGGCCTTATATAATCTTCCCGCCTTCAGCCTCGATACTGATTGTACCTGTTTAAGCTCGCACCTCTGCTTCCGCATTGCCCGCCATGGAGCGATCAAGTAATCAGCCCGCGCCATCGCAGAACCAGAGACCTGGACACCGCGATGTCATGTTCTGCCACGTCTGCCACGACGAGTGGTTCCGGGACGAGCACGGCCTGACATGTCGCGAGTGTGGCTCGGATTTCACAGAAGTTGTGAGTTTGCCTTCCGGCCTTTGCGATTCGCAAGGGCGCTTGAGCTCTGCGCGCCACACACCTCGGATTGCAGCTGATGTTCAGCAGATCGAAGAGAACAATGATCCCCGCGATAGCTTCATGCACGGCCAAGAAGATGACGATTTCGACTCGATGTCTGATTTCGAAGCCGCGCATCACCACCGATATCACCAACACGCATCACACAACGATGATCCAGAGGAAGCGGATATCAGCAACTTTGCCTTCACACAGACTGCGCCGGGAAGGTTCAATGTGCAGGCTACTATAACTCGAAATGTGTCTCCCCCGCACCTTCAGGGTACAGGCGGCATGGCACCAGGTACCATAGGCGGCTTCATGTCAATGCTGAATGGACTAGCTGGCGCTGCGGCTGCGCGTTCACAGCCCGGACAACAAGGCCAAGGCCAAGGTCAAGGACAAGGACAAGGACAAGGCGAAGAACTTTTCACAGGCTCAACAACAGGCCATGGACAATCGGCGTATGAAGAATCAAGGTCTCCACCTGTCGATGGGCAGCCGCAGATCCGTACGGGACGGTTCACTTATCATGGAGGAGCGCGACTCTATCCTCGAGATGCCAATAACCCTGGACCGCGTATTGAACCCGTCGATGACATATCAAAGTAAGTAAAGCGGAGCTGGTCATGGCAGAAACACAGGCTAACAATTCACCAGCGTCATGGCCGGCCTCATGGCAGCACTCGGTGCCCCGCCCGGCAGCGTTCATACACAGCAATTCCAAGGTGGTGCTGAGGCAAGCTTTCGCACCGAGCACACCCAGAATCCCGGACAAGGACAGATGCCACCACATCCTTTCCTCCAGCTCTTCACATCAATGGGTCTGATGGGTAATGGTGGACAGATGGGAGACTTTGTTTATTCGCAAGAAGGCTTGGACCGGATTGTTTCACAGCTAATGGAGCAGACTGCAACGAGCAATGCGCCTGGCCCCGCTGCCGAACGCGACATTGAGAATCTTCCAAGGAAGAAAATCACGGAAGACATGCTTGGCCCTGAGCACACCGCCGAATGCAGTATCTGTATGGACGAAGTCAATATCGGAGAGCAAGTCACCATGTTGCCTTGCAAACATTGGTTCCATCACCAGTGTGTTGCGGCTTGGCTTTCGGAGCATGATACATGCCCTCATTGCCGACAGGGTATCACGAAGCAGCCGGAGGGAGAGGCGAACCCCAATCCAGCATCCGGTGGACAAGCCTCCTCTAGCCCTCCAATGTCATCCCGGATGCCAGGCGCCTTCGACGTGTCGGGATCAGGGACTACTACAGACCCTTATACAGTACACAATGATGGTAGATCTGGAAATGGCCCCGGAAACAACCCGTCCTCGTCTGGAAATGCGAACTCCAATGCTGGCTATGATGGCAGCAATCCCTTACACCGTTGGTTTGGTCCATAGACGCAACATATACTGTGTTCTTGGCCTTGAGAGATCGAGCTGACATCCCGGTTAGAATTCGGTGGGATACTACGAGCGGTGCTCCCGGATACGATAGAAGAACTTGCAGGATTGCATCTGATGATGGCAGACGCAGGGTACCCTCCACTCTTGCAAACTAGACTAGCTGCTCGATTCGTCCTCCTACGCCTACGAAATCTTGTAATAGAAGATGAGTATCGGGATGAATCTAGCGAAGATGACTATGAGGAGGGCTATGAGGAGGGCTACGAGGAACACTACGAGGAATACGGGGAATACTATGAGGTGAACTATGAGGAGGACTATGAGGAAGACTACGAGGATGAGTCTAGCCCCGCCGGTCAACCACAGGGCGAATGAAAGGTCT
The DNA here is from genome assembly GCA_001644535.1 of Pyrenochaeta sp. DS3sAY3a. Taxonomy (NCBI): domain Eukaryota; kingdom Fungi; phylum Ascomycota; class Dothideomycetes; order Pleosporales; family Cucurbitariaceae; genus Pyrenochaeta; species Pyrenochaeta sp. DS3sAY3a. The sequence goes on along the minus strand of KV441651.1, from coordinate 263,351 downwards.
CATGGCAGCCTAGGAGGCAAGAATAGAAGGCGATTAGCGAGCGCACATGGCGCCATAGCGATGTCTGGGCGTTCTTGTTTTGCCCACGGAAAGTATATGGATTGTTTCAAAGGGCTGCGATATAGGTGCATACGTGTGCCCTTTTCCATAATTGCGGTGTGTACTTTACTAGCATAGATGGGCGTTCAGCGAGTGAATGATTGAAAGGGAGGCGGCCAGCGAGCACAACAAAAGCACATTTGCTCGGTGACAATGTATAAGAATGAAAGTCAACTTTCAAAAGGCGTAACATTTGAAGAGACTTGTTCACTTGACTTGGACTGTGTAGCTGGATGGTAGACCAGGAGTATCTGGTACCTAGCTTATTTGCAGGGTTATCCCCTCGACAGAGTGCATAACCGCGATGATATGCAGCATGTTATGACGTGCCTTGTTCATTTAAACAGTCGTTCAGTGAGCAGTCTATGTATTCCTTCAAAGCATTCTTCGGCTGCGTGCACATACATATCACCATACCAACCACTCATCGGGTGCTAATTGCACATGTCACAAACCACTCGACGAAGAGAAATTTTCTCACTGGTCACAATTCATGACAAGAGGGGACTAATGAAGAGCCACGCCACGAAGTCACCCAGCCAACGTAGGCAGGAAAAGCTTTGCTGTCGCCTCACGAGCCACGATCTGATCTGCAATTCAGCGGTGGACAATTCACACTCGGGTGGTGCTGGGCATGAACATGGGTGTGGCGGCAAAGTGGTCAAGCTTGGAGCTTGAAGGTCGAGACTAGCAGGCAGCGCTAAGCGGGACCCGCCATGCAGGGCATCTGGGGTGCATTGCAGTATTGGCGGTGAGGGAAACTTTTTCTCAATGGCGGTTGGAGGTGGTGTTGCAATCATGCAATGCAATCTGGAGATGGATGGGAGGTAGATTGAGTGCTAGTTAATGAGAGTCAGACTGTGTAACCACCAAGAGCAGGTAGCCCGAGGGGACAACAGCATGTCGCCTAGACCAGACTGGAATTACGGAATTGACCTTGTCTCTTGCGGGTGGGGCCGTCGACACGTCTTTTCCAGTCGCCAATCCGCCAGCGGAGACGGCCAGCGCATCAGCATTCAACAGCCCGCGCAGCAAACCCTGCATAATCGACACTGACATGGCGCCCAGGGTGCGGTGCATTTTCGCGCCCGACACGTCTCGCGACAGGGCGGCTCCAGGTCGCTTTGCAAATATCCACCGGGCGAGCAACTCGCTGAGAGGCTGCCTCGAGCAACTTGAGACGAAACGCGCCCAACTTCGTCCTGTTCCTGCAGAGCAATTGGCCGTTCGCATGAAGAGGCCGAGGCGAGTGCAGCTTCACAACTGTAATCACAAGTACCCCCGGCGCGTACCTGGTCGTCGATGCGCCCCATCCGCGTCCGCATCCGTGCTCAAGCTCCTCTGGTCGACCGACGTGGGTCAACATGTTGTGCACGCTGGCAGCCAGGACGAGACAGACACTCAAAGTCGTCTCGTCCGGCCTGGACATGCACCACATCCATCCATCATCTTCTGCTTTCTCTCGCGCCTGCAGCTTGCTCTTGCCACGACCCGTCTCATATCAATTGCACCACCGCCCGCTCCCCCATCCCATCTCCCGAGCGTTTAGAAAATCCCCATCTTCCCACGCGACGTGGTGGTTCTGACGTGCCTGGCCGCGATTGGTAGAGGCCGCTCCAGCCCTGCAGCGACCGACGTGTTTGTGCTTGTACATAAAGGTCGAGTACCTACCTAGATCCATTTTGCTGGCCAACGCGCTGCACGCTGCGAACAAGGCGGCACATCTTCCCCGGCGACCATTTTCCCTGATAAACAAATTTTCCCCATTCGCTAGCCGCCTCAAAAGGCGCCCGCTGATTGTTCGGAATCATGCCTAGTTGGGGTAGGAAGGAAAGCTACGAGTGAGTCTTTTGTTGGTGTTCCTTCGCTCGCACCCTTTCACCTTCACCGTTTTTTATGTGGCGCTTGTCTGCCCACCCTCTCCCGACACCGACTTTTGTCCCTCACACCTTTCACCCGCTTTGCCCGCTGCCTGCGCTTCATTGCAAGTTTGGTAAGGAGAATTTGCTGCTTGGCAATTCCGTTTTCCTCACTTTCTGTTTGGGCGCTCAACATTTCTCCTCCCACAGACCCCAAAGTGGTCCCTCCGCACCTGTTTCTTCAAAGCTGCCCGCACAACAAACACTGATATATCTCAACCCAGTGGCTCCGCACGAGAGCAGAAGCAGATCCTCGCGGACATCCAGTCAGGATCCAACAAATTCAGTCGCAGGCTACTTCCCCCGCGGACTACCAGCCACAAGAGAGAAAAGAGCGGCGACACCCTCGTGCCTGTCACCGTCCTAGGCGAAGAAGGAGCTCAGCCAGAAGAGAGGCGAGGACGCAAATCTACAAACTCAACTCGACCAGGGCTTCCCAAGCGCACCAGCAGCATGAAGCGTGCATACAACTATTTCTTCGGCGGCCCGACGCCCACGCCAGCTCCCCCATCACCCACTAGCCCGGTGACGACCACAGAGGTCGCTGCCCCCACCAAAGATCAGCCGCAAGCTTCTCGGGATGCGGGCGTAGACACGCCGCCAGAGACGCCCCGCCAGGCACCTTTGAGCGAAGACGAAGGAGGTAGGCCAACCTCTCCATTTCTACTCCCCTGCCCAATAACGTCTGCGCAGGACCTAGTCCTTCACTGCGACAGAACCCTTTCCGTATAAGTCCGCAATATGTCCCTGCATCCGCATTACTAACCAACCGTCTGCCAACAGCCGAGCCTCCTTCCCCCGAAGTCGACGATACTCTCGAAGTCCAGATTGAGAAGCTCAAGAAGAAGCTCGCCCGCGCCGAGAACGAACTCGACGAAGCACACAAGGTAGCCTTGTCCCAGGACGAGCATGTCAGGTCGCTTGAGGAGGATCACAAGGAGCGGGAGCGCGGCTTCGAGGAGCGTGAAGCTACCCTCCAGCAGGACAAGAAGGACCTCGAAGAGCATATGGTTAGCGTCGTCGTACAGCAGGTTCGTGAAGCCAAGGCCAAGGAGCGAGGCATCGTCCGCGACGAATGCGAGGCAGAGTTCAAGGACAGGCTTACCACCACCACTCAGGAACACGAAGGTCGCGTTACAGAGCTTCAGCAGGAGATTGAGTCACTCAAGGCCGAGATCGAGACGCTGAAGGCTTCCATTGCGAGCCTGGAGGCTGGCAAGGGTGACTTGGTGCCAAAAGCTGATCTTGAGGCCAAAGACCAGGTGATCAGCACTTTATCCGAGGAGGTCAGCACCGCCGAGGCATCTCTCGCCAAGGCAAAGGCCGAATTGGAGGAGCTCACCAAGGCGAAGGCTGATGCTGAGGCTTCCCTATCAAAAGCCAACGCAGAAGTTGAAGAGTTGAAATCACAAAACGCCACTCTCGTCCCCAAGGCCGATGTCGACGCCAAGGATGAGTCTATCGCTGCTCTCACTTCCGAGAAGGAGGCTTCCGACAAGAAGGTCGAGGAGCTTACCGCCGAGGTTGCATCTCTCAAGTCACAGCTTGCCGAGTTGGAGGCCAAGGATGCTCAAATCAAGGAGCTTCAAGCAAAGCACGACGAAACCACTGGCCTTCTCACCGCCAAGACTGACGAGCACAACAAGCTCGCTGAAGAGCACGAGAGCCGTGGTCTCAAGTTTGCGGAATTGGAAGAGTCACACAAGTCCAAGGATGAGGAGGCAGCTGGCCTTCGCAGCACAATCGATGAGCTGAAGGCTTCCGTCGCTGCTGGAACATCTGCTCACGGCGAAGCCACCAGCAAGGTCTCAGAACTTGAAGCCGCCCTCAAGGAGGCCAAGGATGAGCTTGCTACTGCCACCGAGTCAAGCAAGACCGAAACCGATGCCCTCAAATCCGAGATTAGTGAATTGCAGGAGAAGCTCAAGGCAGCCGTTGATGCATCCAAAGGTGACACAGAAGGTCTCCAAGTCAAGATCACCGAGCTAGAAGGCTCTCTGAAGGAGGCTCAGGATTCGCTCGCCACAAAGACATCCGAACTCGAAGCCTCTGTCGCCTCCCTGACCACCGAGAAAGACACCGCCACCAAGGCCGCCGAAGAAGCAAAGAGCAACACCGACACTCTCACCGCCAAGATTACCGATCTCGAGGCCTCACTCAAGAAGTCCGAGGAGTCTCTCTCAGCCAAAGACGCAGAGATTGAAACCGCAAAGGGCGACGCCGACAAAGCCACTGCCTCTGCCAAGGAGGAAACCGAAGGCCTGCGCAGCACCATCACCACTCTTGAAGTGTCGCTCAAGGAAGCACAAGACGCCGTCGCCGCCAAGGGTGCGGAGCTCGAGACTGCAAAGGGCGAGACGAGCAAGGCGGGCGAGTCGTCGAGCGCAAAGATTGCGGAGCTTGAGGGTGCGCTTAAGGAGGCGAAGGATGGTCTTGCTGCGAAGGAGACGGAGCTTGAGGCTGCTAAGGGGGAGAGCAGTAAGGCTACCGAGGCTTCGTCTGCTAAGGTTACTGAGCTTGAGGGTTCCCTCGCGGAGGCTAAGGCCTCGTTAGCAGAGAAAGAGACTGAGCTTGAGGCTGCCAAGGGCGAGAGCAGCAAGGCTACTGAGGCTTCATCCGCTAAGGTTACTGAACTTGAGGCTTCTCTTGCGGAGGCTAAAGCTTCGTTGGCTGAGAAGGAGACTGAGCTTGAGGCCGCCAAAGGCGACAACAGCAAAGCAACCGAGGCTTCATCCGCCAAGGTATCAGAGCTCGAAGCTTCTCTCAAGGAGGCAAACGACAGTCTGGCTGCAAAGGAAACCGAATTGGAGGCTGCCAAGGGCGAGAGCAGCAAGGCTACTGAAGCGTCAACTGCCAAGGTTACTGAGCTTGAGACTGCTCTCAAGGAGGCAAAAGATTCATTGGCTGAGAAGGAGACGGAGTTGGAAACTGCAAAGGCTGAGGCGAGCAAGGCCACCGAGGCCTCTGCCAAGGTCACCGAGCTCGAGCAATCCCTTGCTACCACAAAGTCCGATCTTGAGACCGCTCAAAAAGAAGCTGCTTCCGCCAAGGAGGAGGCAACAAAGTCCTCTGAATCAGCAAAGGGTGAGACAGAGAGCCTGCAAACCAAGATCACCGAACTCGAATCCTCGCTCAAAGAATCGGCACAAAAGCTGGAGACCAAGGAGACCGAATTGGCTGAGGCCGCAAAGGCTGGCGATGAAGCCAAGGGCAGCACAGACGAGCTCAAGGCTAAGATCGCAGAGCTTGAGGCATCACTGAAAGCATCCGACGAGAAACTCCAGACTACTGAAGACAAGCTCGCTGAGACTGTCAAGGCTGGCGAGTCTTCCAAGGATGAGTCAACTGCTCTCACCACCAAGATTGAGAGCCTCGAGAAGGATCTGGCTGATGCCAAGGCCGATGCGGCGAAGGTTGCAGAGCTTGAAGCATCTCTCAAGGAGGCTGAAGGCAAGCTTGAGGCCAAGGAGACCGAGCACACCGAGGCCCTTGCTGCTGCCAAATCAAGCAGCACCGAAGCTACCGACAAGGTCGCTGCTCTTGAGAAGGATCTCAGCACCGCCGAAGAAGCAAAGACTACTGCGGAGAAGGCCCTTGCTGAGCTCAAGGAGTTAGCTTCCGGACACGAGGCATCTCTGTCAGCAGCCCAAGCTGAATTGGCAGAGGCGAAGAAGGCCCACAAGGCAGTCGACGCTGATCTCAAGACATCCAAGCAATCCGAGGCCGAGGCCAAGGAACAGCTCGAGGCCGCAACTAAGGCGTCTTCGGAGCATTCGACCAAGGTTACTGACCTCCAGAGCAAGCTTGATCAGATCACTGCCGACCACGAGGAGGCTCTCAAGAAGTCCGAGGCTTCCCATGAAGAGACCAAGACTTCCCTTTCTACTGCACAGACCGAGCTCTCCGAGGCTCAGAAAGCTAAGGAGGCAGCTGAGAAAGAACTCGCTGAGGCCAAAGAGGGTGCTGGCAAGGTCACTGAGCTCCAGTCTGAATTGGACGCCGCGAAGACCAGCCATGACGATGCCATCAAGAAGGCGGATGCTGCCCATGAGGAGACCAAGGCCTCTTTGTCGACTGCCCAGTCTGATCTTGCTGAATTGCAAAAGTCCAAGGATGCTCTTGAGACCGACCTGAAGGCCGCAAAGGACGCTCAGGACAAGATCGAGGCCCTGGAAGCTGAGAAGACGGAGCTCGCAGACAAGATCAAGGCACACGATGCCAAAGTAGCAGAACTCGAATCCAGCGTCGAGACCGCCACAAAGGAGAAAGCAACCAAGGACATTGAGATCGCCGAGCTCCAAACCAAGCTTGACGAGACCGCCAAACTTTCCGAAACCGTGAAAGACCTCGAAGCATCCCAATCCGACCTCACCGCCAAGCTCTCCGCCAGCGAGAAAGCCGCCGAGGAAGCCCAAGCCGCCGCCAAAGCCCAGGACGAGAAGGCCTCTGCCGCAGCAGAGGAGCTCGCAGCCGCTAAGAAGGATGGTGAGGCTAGCGCAACGGAACTTGAGAGCCTCAAGAAGGAGCTTGAGAAGGCGAAGAGCGATCAGGATGGGCTCAAGAACCTCAACTCGAACGTCATGCAAAAGCTGAAGGAAGCCAATGCCAAGGTCAAGGAATTGACTGCGGAGGCGAAGAAGGCTGCTGCTACGCCCAAGGAGAATGGCACTGCCGCTGCAGAGGAGGCTGCTGCTTAGACGGAAGCTTGAAATCCCGAGCATACACAAAAGTACGCGAACGAAAAGGGGAAGGAGAAGTAAGATTGACAAACTTTGCGAATTCGGTTTCTTGTTTTTTAATATTTTATGGCTTGCTGGAAAGTTGCATTATACCCATGCTGAGCGAGCAAGGCAGACCAGCATTTTTGCATAGGACGCAGGGGTAGACTTTTCCTTTTTTTCCAGTGGACTGTTTAAGTTCGCGATGGAATGTGGATATGAATATGGCTTTCATGGTTTTCATGATTATGGGCTCAGATCGCTGAAGCGTAAACTTTGGCATACATGAGGCTAAGGTTATGAGACATGGAGATTGAGATTGAGATGGATGTGGATGTGGATATGATTAGATGGACCGTTTTATGTGCATTATGAATATGAATGTTTGCGTGTGCGTGTAAATACTGTCTGTGTATGCTTTTCTGGAGTGAATGAGTGGACCCCGTGTGAGTACGATTGCACAAGACACAGGATTTGTCCTCAGGAACTCCTTTCAAACCGGCATTGCACGTGTAACACATGAATTTACAATCCTTCCTCAGGACACAACAGTATTGGGTTTGGTGGGCATCGACGCTACTTCGAACTCGGCCTCTACGCGCAAAAAGACCGAGCATATGTCAGCAACCACCCTTTCAAAACAATTAAGCCTTGCCAAGATGTACCCACTTCATTCCTTCGTACCACCAAAATATGCCAATACGCCGCAATTAAAACCACCGCCATGATGATCCTCCTGTATAGACTTCACATGGAATTCTTGGTCGGGGCAATATTGCACCGTCATGTCAATTTGTTCCACCCTCACGCTGGCACATTGCACCGTCTCGCTGCTTGACCACCGCGACGCATGGGAGATTTTTGTCAGCATGCTGCTGAGATGGGTATCGAGATGGGGAAGAACTGGGTGAAGAGAAGGGATATAAGAAGGGTAGAGGAACTGTCGTAGTCGAAATCATCACTTCAGTGTCTACAAGGCTTCGTCGAGTATCTACATATCCAACACTTTATCAAAATCACCACCGCTACCACTACCACTACCACCAAAATGCTCGTCCTCATCGCCGGCATAACAGGCAACCTCGGCCAAAAACTCGCCTCCAGCCTCCTCTCCCGCGGCCACCAAGTCCGCGGCCTAGGCCGCTCCCCCTCCAAACTGCCCTCCACCCTCACCCCCCTCCTCGAGTCCTTCGTAGAAAGCACTTCCTACTACGACGTCCCCGCGCTAGACACTGCGTGCGCCGGCGCCGACGCCGTCATCTGCGCGTACCTGGGCGTCCCGGAACTCCTGCTCGACGGGCAACTGCTGCTGCTGCGCGCGGCCGAGCGCGGCGGCGCAAGTAAATTCGTCGCCGCAAGCTGGAGCCACGATTGGAGGGCCATGGCGCTCCGGCAGCAGGACAGCTACGACAACAACATCGCCTTCGCGAACCACGCCGAGCTCACCTCGCGCCTGAAGCCCATCCACGTCTTCACCGGCGCCCTGGGCGAAGTCCTCTTCTCCGCCCCAGGGCGCGTCGATTTCCGGCCCGCCAACAACGGGGCCTGGGACAGCGCCGCACGCGTCGCAGCGATCTGGGGCGACGAGAATAAACCCTGGCGCTGGACCAGCGAGGCCGACGCCGCAGAGTTCACGGCTGCGATTGTGAGCCTGCCCGCGGACCACGCGCTCGCGACCAAGCAGTTCTGGAACGTGGCGTCGGGCGTCGACAGCCTGGCTACGATTGCGCGCGTGTATGCTGAGGTGCGGGGCGGGGAGGCGGTGGAGCTGCGGCGCATGGGCAGTGTGGAGGAATTGAGGAGTAAGGCGTTTGCGGCGAGGGCGAAGGGGAGTAGGAGCAGGTGGTGGGAGTATATTATGTGGTTTTATGTGCTGTATGCGGTGGATGGGACGTGGGATGTCGAGGTGGAGAATGAGTTGGTTCCTGGGGTGGAGGCGGTGGGGTTGAGGAGGTTTTTGGAGGAGAATCCGGAGTTGTAGGGGAGGTGGATTGGAGAGGTTGGGTGGATAGACGGGCTGCGGTGGTTTGGAGTGGGATGGTAGGAGAGTTTATGTTTGAAAAGGATAGAATATCATTACTTCCACTCCTCGCTTGAACAAGCTACTCTAAAATTTAGTTAGTATATCCTACTTTACGGACTTGCACACAGTTTTCGGCGTAGAGAGAAAGCATTGCATCATATTATGAATTTGTCTTCACATATCCATGGTGTTGTGAAAGAACAGCGGGGGCCCGTGCGTACAATGACCGTCGCAACAGTGACCTCTATATTATCTAAGTTCCAAGGTGAGGATACAGGTACTTACTATGCGTATATAATTAATTCAATTCTATAATCAAGCATGAGAACAAGCGTGGCGTAAGCGGGAAATACACAAATCCACACACACCCAGCTTCGCTACAAACACGCTTCGTTCGAAACCCGTGGGGGGAATAAAATCACCTATTATGGAGCTAATAAAGCTTCAAGTCCTGCAAGGGCGCAAGAAACGGAACGAACGAAAGGGCACAGCTGAAATAGCCAAAAAAGCCAAAAAGGCGCAAAGGCGAAAAGGCAAAGCCGAACAGTTCAGGATGCTTGCGACTGGGGCTGGCGTAGGATGGAGCCAGCCTCCAGGGTTTGGGTCGAATGGCCCACTCCCGAGTGCAATAAAGTAAGTATAAACGGTAAAGTATTACCCCCCCCCCCCCCCAAGTGCGATAAGGTAAAGTATAAAAGAATTAGCCCTAAATTCTTTTTAGCTCTGCATAGGGATGTACCGTCTAAGCGTTATAAAGTAGTGACTTGGCAATATCTAATTTAGGCGGATGAACACTATCTTTGCGAAGAAATATGTAGTGGCATGTTACCCACATTACCACAATGTATTGAGAAAGCCGCGGGCCCACGCGTACTCAGTAGTTTAGACGAAGCGGTTTGTGCTCCCAATTGTCCACATCACGTAGGTGTCTAGCCGTTGCACCTCACTTTCACCGCGCTCGCACGTGGGCGCACAGGCGCTGGCTTCCCAGTGCGTTCCAGGATACCAAAACATCAAAACGTCTACACACATGTTCTTTGCGTATATAACTTAATTGACTAGAGATACTTCCATCAGACGACGGTGTGTCGCAGGTGTCGCAGTGGTTCACCCGCTGGAGTCTGGACGACGAGGAGAGCGGGTGAAACAAAGTCCACAGGCGAAGTGCGACACACCCGGAGTTCGATCCGCAGACGTGAGGTTTTACAACGAAAGAACTGGCAGGTTCTGAGAATTGCTTCCCAGGGAAGGGTTCCCAGAACGGGTTCTAGTAAGTTGGTTTTTGCCGTTCTATTTTGCTGGTTGTTGTTGCTGTTGCTGCTTGCTGCCTGCTCCTTCTATGGTTGCACGATTTTGCGACCTTTTTTTTACCCTTTTTTGGCCTTTTTTGGAACTTTGAAGGTTGGCACTCTTGCACTGTTTGTTGTCAACCTACTTGCCACCCACACTTTGCCTTGGGGTATACGAAGAAGAACACAAGTGAAGGGGATATCTGGCTGACATTTATGGAGCTTCGAGTCTTGCTAAGACGAGCTTTGGTTTTCTTCTTCAGTCTATTATCTACTACTTCAAACAGACAGTCAATACACGTCTGCTTTCTCACATCAACCACCCAATAATCAATCCTGCAACAGTGAGAGCACCGCTACCCATAGCTACAGCATTAACTGCTGCAGCGCCAGTCGAAGACGCTGGCGCAGCGGATCCAGACCTCGAGGGACCTGCAGACCCAGAAGCAGCGTCTGAACCGGTAGACTGCGCAACGCCTGCCGATGTCCTGCTCGCTCCAGCTGCGGGGCTCCCGGTCGCAGCCGCCGATCCACCAGCGGTCAACTTGTCCAAGCCCGCGGTGATCAGCACCGTCACACTGTCGATTTGGCTGGCATCATAGGTTTCCGTGCTAGATCCCGGGAAGTTGGCCTCGCTGCCACCAGCCGTCTCCTTGCAGACGGCGCTGCTGGACGCAATGACGCAGTCAACCGTGGCGGTGAAATCCGTGTTGGGATCCGACATGTCCATATTGTAGGTTGACGGGCCGATCTTGAGCGTGTGGTTGGGAAAGAGGCCGCATTCTTCCTCCACGCAGCCGAGCTTCAGCGTGGTGACTTGGCTCTGGACGCCGACGACGGAGGCAGCCAGCGTTTGAGCATCGTAGCCGACGAACGGGAGAGTGATGAGTGACAGAGTCGTTGATTGCGATATGGCCAGGCCGAAAAGCGACGAGATGACAAGAATAGAGTTCATTTTGAAGTTTGGATAGAGTGAGAATTTACAACAAATAGCAAGTGACTGAATTCCGAATGTCAAAATGCGACGTCAAGAACGAGCGACGAGAAACGAAGGAAATTCGAATTGTGTTTTATGGAGAACCGAATTGCGACGATGTCGCAGACGGGGCCATGCTATTTAAAGAGATCTCCGTAGCCTTGAGATGGCGTTGCGCCCAAGCCCAAACGTCTTTGGGGCTTTAATAGGGGCAGTTTCTCGGATCGTGATTGGCAGATGACTTCCTCATCTTTTTCGTTAGTAAGTTTGGGCCTGAAGGATTTCTGGAAACTCTGACACGAGATTGTCATGGTATTTACCGATTGCACAGTCTTATCGATTGAGATACTTGTTTTGTTTTCCATGCATGTACCTAGCCCTCTTGTGCGGCATAGTGGTGGGCGTGACACGGTAGAGTTGACGAAGAGAATTTCCCGTGACGCTTGACTGCATGCACACTACGGGTGGCGGAAAGCTTATTTGTCATAAGCTCTTTTTGGTTTTTGCCATTATCGTCCCGCAATTAAGACGTCTGGAACCCGTTCCCGTAGATAACATGGGTTTTCGTGGCACTACCTCGCCATTAAGGTCAGCTTGAGGTACATATGTACTTATCCTCGTGCCTTCACGTCCTTGCTGTTAACACTCATAAGAACTTCAAGCTTAAATGAGAATTCTACCAAGTTTGCAACTCGTATCCACCTTGATGAAGTGGCAACTCAAAACTGTGGCAGAGGCAACTAACATTTCCCTCTTCTTGCGCCTTCCCAGCCAATCAGGGTCGTGGTATACGAATACGTTTCGTGTACACTCAGTTGCAACGATGGACCATTCGCGATTGAGCAGTGCGTGCATACTCTATTCTTGCTCTTTTCAGCGCGATCTGCCATTCTCTCCGAAGGGCTCTTCATAAGAAATAGGCGTACGAGAAAGGCAACAATCACATGCTCGAGAGGGGTATCCTCGTACGTGTGATATGCCAAGGCCTAGACATTTGCAAATACATGCACGGTTCTGTATTGTCGTTGAATATGCTGTTGTACGGCTTCTCTAGGCGAGTTAATTCATCAAGGATCCGGCGAGGTGTCCGTGATTCTTCGAAACCTCGCATGCGATGCTTCTATCAGGTAGTAGAGGCAAGAAGACTGATAGAGACGCCGACAAGATAGACCGTAGAGATTTTGTTGGCTAGTAAGTTCAGCCTGTGGCATATTAAATTCTGTGGCACAATGAATTCTGTGGCACAATGAATTCTGTGGCACGCTGATTTTTGTGGCTATAATTGGCAAAAACACAGCTTTGAGCCATAAATCTGAAAGGCTTGAGCCGAGAAACTGTTCCCTACTTGTTCACACAGATATCAGGATTGGCCCAAGTGGAGGTCGTCGGTGCGGCTTTTTTTTTAGCCCGTCTTCCCTTAACTTAGGTGCCGTACAATTATCATCTGGCTTGGAGGTGAGGGTTGGGCTACGAACCAGTAACACAAAGATCAAGCCACAGTGTTCCACATTCCGCACACCCTTTATAGATACAGACGATCAAATCAGCAATCTGTCCAATTCTACAGAATTCACCTCACATCCTCTTCGTATCAACCAATGTTTATCACTAGAATATGGATACAACAAAGCGTAACGGCCAGCCAGATCGTGTTGCGGACATCTCCCCGGATGGAGATGTAGTCCTGGTAGTTGGAGCAGAAAATGTACGATTGAGAGTTCAATCTCAGTGCCTCCGATCTGCGTCCAAAGTATTTGGTAAAATGTTCGGGCCAGACTGGAGCGAGGGTCAGAGGCTTTTGAAAGAAGCGCCAACGGAAATTCCATTACCGGAAGACGATGCCGATGCGATGCGGACAGTCTGTCACATTATCCATCATCGTAACGACCTGGTACCACCACACCTATCAGCTGAGGAGGTTCTTAGGATTGCTATCGAGGTCGATAAATACGACCTTAAAGTTGCCTTCAAATATGCCAACGTAGGGTGGCTAAAACCTCGGATCAACGCAGAAAGAGTAGATATGGGATACCTTCTTGTGGCAGCCTACCTATTTGACAACACAGACGCATTCATGGCACATGCTCTAACACTGATCCTTCACTACAACGGGTCTTACTTGAACTTCTTGGACGATGAGCTTATCAGTGAGATCATATCATCGAGGATTTTCTGTATGTATTAGCCTCGATACGGATAGTCTTTTAGACACTAACTCTCCAAGGTCTACTCGAAGAGCGAAGAACAAGATTTCGAGCCGGACTTTGCGAACTGTTAACGAGTGGAAAGAGGGATGCTTGTGAATGTGGCTGGGGTAAATATCGCAACGAAAAGTATGAACGAATTCTAGCAGAATACACGCCAATGAAGATGCTTAATGCTTCCATAGCGGATATCATTGCGAAAATAGAAGGTGTGTCTACTGAGAATATGGGAAAGAGCACACTCTGTTTGCGTTCCAGAAAGGATCACGAGCCTCTACCCTACAGTCAAACCTTTCTGGGAACGCTCGAAACTCTGAGAAAAGAGAGTAGGATTTCTATCGACGATGTACGAAGCTTCCGTGTTCCAGAAATGTGAGATTCCAGCCCGTTAGATAATCATACAAGGAGAATACGTTTTCTACTAGAAATTATAACACTTCATGCGTCACTGTTGCGTTCTCCATATTATAGACGTTTTATGGCTATCGTAACTATGATTTTTCTCGTTATAGAGTGGTTCTCGTTATGCAGTGAGATATATTAGGTTATGTACGCTGAACGTTTAATGGATCTTCCGCTGATAGACATTACATGGCACGGTCCACGAGAACCACGTACAACACTGTTCCTCCAGGCTCAAGAGATCCGAATGCGCTATGATCTACGTCAAACTATGGATTCAAGCGGCTCTTCATTCCACGCATCTATAATACCGCCACTCTAAGGTGAATGGTCATAATCACCTGGGGTATGTAGTTGACCACATCTTGATTACACTCCAATGAACAAGTCCACCCCATTCGTGATAGAAAATTTCTCCAATCAACGTCATATTCATACTCGCCTGGCGTCTTACCTAAATCTACGCAATTGGTCGCCCAAATCCCAAGACAAGTTGAGTTCGTAGCAAAGTTGACAATGGTCTTCGCTGTCGCCTAGAAGCCAGTCACGCAGAGGCATCGGTGAACCTCGAAGGGACGATCATAAAAAGATCATCTCTGACGATACAAGTGCAGTAAATTCACAGTTTTGAAAATGTCACGTGGTTGACGATCTGTCTTGGCCATCGAGTTGTCCAAAATAGGAAGGACTGTGACAGATGGACCACTCCCTAGTCCCACAGTGTAGACAACACTGTAAACAATGTCAGTCTATGCCCGGGAACTAGACTGCCGACACGAGAACGAACCCGAGAGTGGAGCAAGTCGGGAGAGGAATTACGACGCAGCCCACAAGAGACGAATAGGATAAGGGAAATTTGCAAGGCAGCCGAGTTTTGGGACAGGTGATTTGCTCCCCATGATTTCATCGTATCGCCCCCGTACAGCTGGCCAAGGCGCCGGAGCGCCGCCCTACCGACACCCGTCCAAGCCAACAACAGCACCACCATTTCCAGTTGCGCACGGCAAAGCGTATCCTCCGAGCCTTGCCCAGCAATTCTCGAAGATTCACCGTGACTCAACCTGCGTCGCATTCGACTGAGGTCGGTGTGCATTGTGCAGCCATTAGGTGAGATGAGGTATCCGGGATCCACCGTGGTTCGCAAGTCGTCGCCCAAATAGGAACACGGGGTGCAAGCGAGGTGAACGGCAGCTAGCGTGCATCATTTGCCAGGGTGTGGCCACGAGCCCTCGGACAGTACGAGCAGTCATCTTCCTTCACCGAGACGCCGCGAGAGGCATAGCGCGTCCAGGCTGCTGCTTTTCCGACAATCTTTGCTTGCTACCATACCCAGTACCCACCCTGATCTGTGTTTCGGATCGCATTTTGCGAGTTTGCTCGTCGCGGTGGCGTAATCAAGCGGTTAGCCCGATACGACATAAACGAACAAGGAGCCACGAGTCTATTTGGAGTCTTGGACTTCAGGCACCGACTTTTGCTGCCATATCTTGAGCCTCGTCTCGCTTACCTTATGGACCATCGTCAATAACACGCACTTCGACTCTCTTCTTCTGATTCGACTTTAATACCTTAATTCTCTTCTGCGCTGCTCATCATGGGCTCGCTTGACCAGAGCAAGCCGCCTCCGCCTCCAGGGGCAACAGCTGAAGCAGAGGCTGCTGCTCTCAATTCTCAAATCCTTGAAGCTGGAACAAAAGGCAATTCCCATGTCGTTGAATTATCCGATGCGCAAAAAGATGGCCTTCCGATTGCAAAGAAGCCCGCAAATGCTGGTCTTGCGAATTACTTTGTGAGTTCGCATTCTTCGACCTCGTCTCTCGAGCGGCTCCTAACAAATAACCCCCAGCGCGTCTTTACGTTTGGTACTAAATTCGACTTCTTCTTGGTGACTGTTTGTGTCATCACGTCAATTGCTTCTGGTCTTCCAATGCCCTTAATGAACATAGTATTTGGTATGAGCCAGACTTCAATGACAGCACAATACATATTGATATATCACAGGCGAGCTCGTTGGAAACTTCACCGGTTATTTCTTGCCCGGCACATCGGTCACGAAAGATGAATTCCAAAAGGAGATTAATCGATTGTCACTGCTCATCTTCTACCTCTTCATCGCCAAATTCTTCATGTCTTACATCTCAATGGTTCGACCTCCTCGTTCTACTCCTTGGAAATTCTATTGACCTACTTATATAGCTTACCGTCCGAATCAGCGGTCTGCGAATATCTGCTGCTCTACGTCTAGCATATTTGCGTGCCCTGTTCGCTCAGCCGGTCGGCGTGATTGACACAATCAGTCCTGGCAAGGTCTCAACTCGCATCACAACCTCTTCCAACACGGTCCAACTCGCCATATCCCAGCACTTCGCGATGCTGTTTCAATCATTATCGTTCACGATTGCATTATATGTCGTCGCCTTCATCAAGAGCTGGCTACTCACCCTTGTCGCGTCCGCGTCGCTCCCCTTCATCATGATAACATACGGCCTCCTCATACCCCCTTTCATAAGGATCCACAAGGTCACTGAGAAACACCACGAAGATGCCTCGGCGATGGCTTACGAGATGTTCTCCTCAGTGCGTGTTGTAGTGGCCTTTGGAGCGGAAGCGAAGTTGGCAAGACAACACGAATTAGAACTCGACAAGGCAGCAAAGAATGAGAGGACAGCTGCTCCTCTCATGGGCCTAATGATGTCCCCTTCCATGATGGGCATGTACGGAACATTTGCGATCACATTCTGGTTCGGTATCAAGCAATATTCTGAGGGCAAGATCGCCAATGTTGGCGTGATCACCGTCGTCCTCTTCTCCGTTATGATGGCGGTCCTCAATGTTGGTAGACTGGCTGCACCGATGATTGCCATCGCCAAAGCAGCAAGCGCCGCCACTGAACTCTTTGCCACCATCGATGCACCAATTCCCGACATGTCAGGGTTGAAGGAGCCTGAAATTACTGCCGATGCCGACATCTTCTTTGAGAATGTAGAGTTCTCCTACCCAAGCAGACCAAGCGTACAGATTCTAAAAGGGCTTGACCTGAGACTTGAGGCTGGAAAGGTCACTGCTATTGTTGGTCCATCAGGTAAGTTTGAATGTCAGAATATGCTTGAAGCATACTGATCAAGTCATATAGGTTCTGGAAAAAGTACTATTGTCGGCCTTATTCAGAGATGGTATGATCTGCTGGGCACAACAGCGTTGCCGGCCACCGACGAAACAGAAGCTACAGCTACGCCTGAGGAACCTGGTAAAGATGAAGATAAACCTAAAAAGTCTTCGTGGTTTGGGAAAAACAAAGCCACCAAGGATTCAGTCAAACAAGCTAAAGCTGATAAAAAACCTGCAAAGACCACTGGAGCAGAGAAAGAAGAGGAGGTTGATCTGGGCCCCAACACTTGCACCGGCACGGTTCGAGTCGGTGACACTAACATGCGCAATGTTGATGTGAAGTGGTGGCGCTCACAGATTGGTCTTGTACAACAAGAGCCTTTCCTCTTCAACGACACCCTCTATAACAACATCATCTTTGGTCTCTGCGGTACCAAGTACGAAACTCTATCGAAAGAAGAGAAGATGAAAATGGTCGATGAGGCATGCCGGGAAGCTTATGCTGAAGAGTTCATTGCGAAACTGCCACAGGGTTACGACACCCTCGTTGGTGAGAGCGGTGTCAAACTCTCAGGAGGACAACGACAGCGCATTGCAATCGCCCGAAGCATCATCAAGCAGCCACGTATTCTGATTCTCGACGAGGCAACAAGCGCTATCGACGTCCGCACAGAGCGTGTAGTCCAGGCAGCGCTTGATCGTGTTTCCAAAAATCGAACGACAATTGTCATCGCACATCGTCTCTCCACTATCAAGCGAGCGGACAAGATTGTGGTCTTGCGACAAGGAATATTGGTTGAACAAGGCACACACGAAGAACTGCTGAACATTGAGGCTGGTGTATACCATGGCTTGGTTCACGCTCAGGAACTCGCATTGGAAGGGGAAGAAAACGACCCGATCGACACGTCGCTTCAGAAGACCAAGACTGCGGATACCGAAAAAGAAGACGTCCACGAGCAAGACAGTCACAAATCTGAAGCAGAAACTGATCCAGAGTACGTTGTCAAAGGCTTATTTGGCAGTTTTGGCCGTCTCCTGGTTGAGCAGCGAAAACACTATGTCTTGTATAGCATTGCTTCTGTTGGTATTCTCGCCGCCGGTGCAGTCTATCCACTGCAAGCATACATTTTCGCCAGCGTCATCAACGTATTCACCTATACAGGCGACCGCCTCGTCAAGGACGGTAACTTCTGGGCTGGCATGTTTGGTGTCCTTGCTGCTGGTATTGGTCTCAGTTACTTTGTTCTCGGCGTTGCATGCCACTTAATCGCTGTTGGCATTACGCGAGGTTACCGACAAGAATACCTGGACAACATGATTCGAAAGCGGATTCCGTTCTTCGATGACCAAGGTCATAGCCCCGGGAGTTTGACAGCGAGGCTGAGCTCAGACTGTGTTCAACTGCAGCAACTCATGAGCACTGAGATGTCGCTGGCTTTGATTGCCGTGGTAAACGTTGTAGGGTCTGTCATCATCTCGTTCGTGTATGGCTGGAAACTCTCTCTTGTTGCACTCGCCACTGCAATGCCCCTCATCCTGGTTGCTGGATATGTCCGCATGCGTCTGGAGTTGCAGTTTGAAACATCCAACGCAAAGATCTTCGAGAACAGCAGTCAGTTTGCATCGGAAGCAGTCGGTGCATTCAGAACTGTCGTCAGTCTTCTCATGGAGGACATGATCGGCGATCGATACTTCAACCTTCTCAAAGGCCACGTCACTACGGCATTCGCAAGTGCAAAATATGGCACTATTGTGTTTGCCGCTAGCGACAGCATCGAATTGGCATGTATGGCGCTCGCATTCTGGTACGGCGGTACGCTTCTTGCAAGCCGCGAATACGACCTCGTGGACTTCTTCGTCATCTACATGGCCGTTGTCCAGGGTGCCGTAGCAGCGGGCATGTGGTTCTCATTCGCACCCAACATGGCCCAGGCAACCGGAGCATCGAACCGCATCCTGAGCATGCGGCCCCCCAAAGACACCGAAGGGAAAACGTACCAGCCCATCCCCGAAAGCAGCGCAGGCGTCGGCATCGAATTCCAAAACGTCTTCTTCACGTACAAGTCGCGCGAAGTCCCCGTCCTGTCCAATCTCAACATCCAAGTCCTCCCCGGGCAATTCGCCGCGCTCGTCGGCGCCAGCGGCTGCGGCAAGAGCACAACCATCAGCGTGCTCGAGCGCTTCTACGACGTCAATGCCGGCGCGGTGCTGTACAACGGGCAGGACATCACGTCGCTCGACGTGGCCGAGTACCGCAAGCAGCTCAGCCTCGTGAGCCAGGAGCCCACGCTGTACGAAGGCAGCATCCGCGAGAACATCGAGCTGAGCGTCGACGCGGCGTCGGACGCAGACATCGAGCAGGCGTGCCGCGACGCGCAGATTCACGACTTCATCGTCAGTCTGCCGGAGGGCTACGCGACGCGGCTGGGCCCAAAGGGCATGAGCCTGTCCGGAGGGCAGAAGCAGCGGCTGTCTCTTGCGCGGGCGCTGCTGCGGCGGCCCAAAGTGCTGCTTCTCGACGAGGCGACTTCCTCGCTGGATTCCGAGAGCGAGAAGCTAGTCCAGGACGCGATTGAGCGGGCTGCGGGCGAGGGGGGCCGCACCGTGATCGCGGTTGCACATCGGCTGGCGACGATTCAAAAGGCGGATGTGATTTTTGTGCTGGGCAGTGGCAAGGTGCTGGAGAAGGGGGATCATCAGGCGTTGTTGAGGCGGAGGGGCGTGTATTGGCAGATGGTGAGTCTTGTTCTTTTGCTTCTTCAGTTCCGATTGAGATGTTCCTTGGGCTAACAGATTTGCAGTGTCAAGCGCAGGCTTTGGATCGATAGGTTCCATCTATCTGTCTGTCTGTCTTTCTGTGTGTACATGGCTTTTCGTGGTACGTTCTGTCGACAAGGACATCTGATTTGAGCATTTCGTAGCGTGTGTTAGTGAATTGGTAGGCCAGTCTTTACACATGGCCAGAGCGGCATATTTGGGCGCGGCATTCATCGAGTTAAGCTCGTCTTACCGGATGGGATTCAGGAAACCCTCTCTACCTCTTTCTAATTTCTTTCTTGTTTCTTCTCTCTATGTGTTTATAATTAGAATCCCCCTATTCGGGAATTGTATGTAGGTCATCTCTGCTAGGAACAGACACCACTTCTGAATAGTATTCTGGGAGCCTCTGTCGTAGATGAGAGAGGAGTAATTGGAGCTTTATTGTGCTCTATCTGATGAAAGTGATATGAGATTAATGCATGAGTGTTGTGGGAAAGACGATCATCGAAAGTCTGCTGTGATGTGCAAGAAGTAAAATATTGCAGAAGTAAGATTACTTCGACTCGGACACGCTGGTCACAAAGTCCACCATCCCTACAATGCACGCTATACATTCCCCCATGCCCACCATCAGCCATATCTTCGCACATCTCCAACCCACCCTCTGCCTCCTTCCCCTTCCACAATCGTACAAGCCTGCCACCGCCCCCACAGCGCACCACGCACACCGTCTCACTCAAGGCGTGCCCGGCGGCGTCTTCGTGCCCGGTCCCCCACGGCGTTCCCAATCCAACCAGGACCCAGGATACTCACCGACATTAGTGTATCTGTCTCAATGTCAGCAACGAGTTCGAGAGGTCCGGCAAACACGTGTTCCGTTGCACAAGCATACTCCTCCGATCCGAGCCGTCTCGGCCTTCGTGCGCGGAGTGGCTGACACATACATCCACTGCTGTCATGCGTGCGTGGCTCTGCGATCCTAGATTCTGCCTCCAGGCAAAAGGGACAAAAAAAAATGGAGACAAGGACAAGGGAGAAGGAAAAGCACAGCAAAGCCAAAGCCCCAAAAATCTACAAAAAACTCACCCCGCAACCCTGGCAATCCCCGCCCCAGCCTTGCTCCTCACCCCCGCCTTACAAAAAAACACCACTTCCTCTTCCAGCCCAGGCTTCTCGAACCCAAACCTGTCCTCAAACTCCTCGTCGCTCAGCAGCAGCGCGTCCGGCTGCGACGAGACCGGGATGTTGATGGCGTGAGGGATGCTGTTTGCGGCGAACTCGTGCGGCTCGCGGACGTCGATGAGGAGGGTGGTGGGCGAGGGCGATGTGGCGATGGAGAGGATCTGGGTGCGGGGGGTGGTGTGAGTTGGGGTGTTTGAGGGGAGGGGAGGGGGGAGGGGGGAGGGGGGAAGTACATACGTCGTCGAAGGAGTAGATTTTATTCTGGGGCGGGTCTGAAGCCGGAGGTTGGGAATTCCACCGCTTCTGTATGGAGGAGGTCTGACTTATTATCCCCAAGTTGTTTGCGTGTGTCGATGGTCTGGAGCACACTCTTGTGGTCCGCGCGCATGTGCTCAGCGCTCGAGAGCATGGCTGTCGGATGATGGGCGATGCGGCGGGGACGCGGAGGCGCAGAAGCTGGACGCAGCGTTTCGACGCCATTGTTGCACAGGGAGGTCTGGGGAAAGCAATGCGGAGCTGAAAGGGAAGGTGATCTGTGCCAAAAATGAGATTGAAACAGAAGGTTCAACAGCGTTTCCTTCTTTCAGCGGGAGAGCGATTCTGATATGGCGAAGTCGTCATTGGAAGCTTGGATTTGCCTCGGAGCTAGACTGGTTATCGCCGATAGCCGATGTCGCTTTTTGCGAACGCTAGGTCTGTGCTCATTTTATATGCGTGACCCCCTGTAGAGAGTTCATCGTGGAAACCGTGAAGATCAATAGCATTCATCAGGAAACACTCCTTCTGAGTTTAAAGGAGTTTCTCACGACCACACTCCGTGGACGTCGACCTAGTTCAACAAAAACAAGAGGCAAAAACAATCGTATAGATGTGCTTCGTTCGTCTATTGTGTATAACTCATCTCGCGTCCAAAACTTTTCATCACCTCATCCACATGACATGATGCTTTATCCTCCTTCAAGCCCACTAACAAGGCATGAAGAAGATTGGAGTGGAGAGTGAAACTCATTGCACATACACCTTCTTGTTGCCCAATCCTGCCATTGCCCACCAAAATTCCGTCTCACCACGGTAGCGGGGGTATCATCCGTTCCATCCAGTTCCTTCATTCCCCCTGCAAAACGCACACAACGCAGCAAACGAAACAGACATCCACAAAGCAGCAAATTGGTATATTTCTGTTTGCGCCGAGGGGGAATCATTCACAAATCCACAACGCCGTAGAGAAATCCCAAACGCGAAAACATAATTCAAAAAAACACAAAACAGAAACAGCTGCAAACACAAATCAAGTAACCAGCCAATCAAGGCTTTTACGATTTCGCCGTATAGTAGCATGGGGTATAATTCTTTTGTCGTCGCTAGAACATCGCGCGCTTGAGGCACCTTGACGGCCCACCAAGCGCACGAGTAGCGGGGTATTCTTCGTAAAAGCCGGTTACAGTATAGTAGAGTAGTATGGTATCATTTAACGAGGAGGCCCAATAGGAGCCGGGTATCCAGATGCAGAATGAGAAGTACTGGGGCGGCCGCTGTCCACGGAGCCCCGCGGGTCATACCTGGGGGTCACATCCCCGGATGCCGCTGAAAAGGAACCAAAAGGAAACTTGGATTCAAACCGCGGAGTTGGCATGGGCCAACCGTTGGAGTGGTGCTCGTCCTCCACGAGGTTGATGCCGCTGTCGTTCCAGGGGTTGCGGTAACTACCCGTAGATTCAAGGCTAGCGAGGGATGCCTTGGAAGCGTTGCTGGAAGCATGCTTAAACAGGGATCCTGGAGAGTTGGTATTTTTGCGTCCGTTGAAGATGGACGTGAAGGACGACATGCTGCCTGGTTTGCGTAAGCGATCGAGCATACCGCGTGGCTCGTCGTCTCCGAAGTGGGAGCGCGTCGGGGAGTCGGTGCTATCAACAGCCGGCTCTGCACGCTGAAGCAACTTGGATTCGAAGAAAGGCAGAGAGTCTTCAAACGAATCCGACTTGGGCCGAGGAAGAGCACCACGAACGGTGCTCGTATCCAAGCCGTGCATGACGAGATGATTCAACAGGAAGTCGATGGCATCTTTCAGCCCACCGGCGTTGTTCCTGGTGAACAAGAGATGGAACGACTCAATTTGCTCTTCCTTGCCCTCGATGGTTTCGGTTTGAGCATCCTGAAGCTGGGCATCAACGACATGCTGTGTCTTCAGTTTATCAAGGATGTCGGTCTTGAATTCGGGAGAGCGAATATGCTCGCTGAGATCGGTACTGGAAGGGAAAGCCAAGTCATGAGACTCGGGTACCATGCCCTATAATATTGTTAGTCACTATTGTAGGTAGAGATGCCCGTTCAGCTCACCAAAAACTCGTCGACTGCCAATGGAACCTGATATTCGGGTCCAGAGACAGTAACAGTATCACTTGCTTCTTCTGTGCTGGGGAACGTAATCTTGCAGTTGAACTTCTTCTCCAGTTCGTCGATCTTGTCGAGACGCGCAATGAGCTCGCGATGGTACAGGCGATTGATGTTGATTGTCTCTGACACAAACTCTGCGTCAGCTTTCTCAACCATGTCCATGATCTCTTGTTTGACCAGATCTAGGTTTTGAGCATTACGGGCAGGCGTGCGGCAGATGACATTGTCGACCTTGATGTCATCTTCCTCCTTGCCAAAACCTCCACGGTCCATTGCATTAGAGAACTTGACAAAGACGGAGTATTTCTTCATGATGCGCTGGATGTGTTGACCGCCAATGCCGATGATACGCTTGTGGTATTGATCAGGAACATGGAACGAGATGGATGCAGGCATCTCCTGCTCGACGAGATCAAGACCGTTCTTCGTGGCCTCGTACTGGGCGCCACGCACAACAATGTAGAAGTTGTACTCATTGAAGCCGTCGAAGACAATCTGGACGCTGCTGTGGCTCATAATCTTGTTGATCTTGCCATTCTTCTTCCCGCTGACAAACTCTTTATGCTCGTTAGCAAGCTCAATCTTGACGCTCATATTGTATTGAGACTTCTTGACGAATGGGATATTGCTGATGACCATCAGAGCAGCACGGACAGCGTCATCTGATCCATATATGTGGAAGTTGAGCTTTTCGAAGCTGACCTCAGCACCAGAGTTGATGCAGATATCCGAGAGCATAGCGCGAACGTCGGCCGCGGTGGGTGGGCGTTGGGTGGGATCAGGATGAGTGATGAACCACGAGGCACTGTAGAATTGGCCGGCCTGTTCATTTTTAGCAAATATGAAGCTGAACACGGGGAGAAAAATCTTACAAGCTGCATAAGCTCACGCACCGTCCGCTCGACGTGCAGGACATCGGTGCCTTGAACGCGCACGACACCTCGCTGGACACCCAGAGGGGGTAGCAAGATGTACGAGCCGTTGTTTTCAATGATCTTGCGGACCTTGTCAAGACGTTCGAGCAAAATGGCATCAAGCTTGGTGTCAGTGACCATGACTGGCTTCACAAAGACCTTTGTAGACATGACCAAGTCATGCAAACGCTGTTTGGCACGGAGAATGGATTCGGAGCTCTCGCCCGTAATGTAGACTAGGTCGTCAGGTCGTCGCTGCGCACCCTGGGGTGTGTAACCGAACAAGCGGGGAAACGGCGGTGGGAAGTAAATGGCAGTCCCTGTAGCAGACTCAATCATCTTGATGTTCTTGCGTCCGCGTCCACATATTAACGTGTGCATGGTCAGCTCAAGCTTCATCGTATCCACATATCGTTTGAGCTGTGACGACACCAAAATTAGCCTGTGTGCGCTACGGAGGGCTGCGGGGTACAAGTTGGGGGCAACTCACAATCTGGTCAATCATGATGAGAACACGCGTCTTTGCGTGCTCCATTGTCTCGAGGTCTCCATAGATGGCGCAGCGCAGGCGCGGGTCGACGCCCGTGTCGATGTTGCCATGGAAGCTAGCCGTCTCGATGTCTGGCTGCTTTGGCATGAGCAGGAAAATATCCGCCTTTGTGGTCTTGGAGATGAGGTCGAGCTGCTGCAGCACGGGGCCCTTGATGTTCTGCGATGGGGGGTCAATGATAAGCTGCGAGTCAATATCGACGAAGGATGACCGCTAGCGCCAAGATGTCAGCAGATTGCATGGGAGCGGGTTGCGGCTGAAGGCCTACCAGTGAGATGGGCGTTGCATTGAGGAGGTTGCAGCGCATCGAGTTGACAATCTCCAGCTCGCCGGAGAGGCAGACGTTGGTGACGAGGGCTCGCAATGGGCCGCGCTGCAGGCCGGGCAGCGGCTTCGACTCGGCAGACGTGACCGTGGCCGAGACGCGGCCGTCCGTCTGCTCGCTGACGTCCCGACAAAGGTTGCGCAGGTTGTCGACGTTCTGAGCGTGGACGGGCAGCTTGTGCGTGGGCGTGCCCTCTGCCGTGCCTTCCGGATGGGTCCAGCGAGCCTTTGCCCCCGGGCTCGCCCACATGATGTCGTCGGGATCAGGCCCGGCGAGGTTGGAGGAGAAGGGCACGTTGAAGGACAGATTGACCTGGGTGCCGGGGGCGATGACGGGGGGGGCAGACGTCGCGGTCGCGGGCCGCTTGATCGAGGGCGTGACGGGCATGTCGTGGTTGGTCCTCGAGAAGGGGAAGCCGGTCGAGGGAGCCATTTTCTCCCAGCCGTGCCGTGCGGAGCCCGTGAAGTTTGATATCTTGTGCATAGTGTGGTGGGAGCGCCCTGGGGAGATGGCGGGCGGAGCTGTGGGTGAAGAGACGAAGAAACGAGAGGGAAGGTGAGAGCCACACAAGCAGCGTCGAGCAAGCGTGAGCGCCGGCCCCATTGGCCAGCCAGACCCGCCGGCCAGCCAGAGACACTCAGACCAGCAAAATGCCGCCAGCCCAGCCCAGTGGGCTCGTCATTCATCCCGCCGCTTGCCAGATGCAGCCGCCGCTTCACCAGCCCAAGCCAGAGCCTCGAGTCTGCGCTGCTCTCCCTCCTTGGCCGCGATCCTCGGCCGCCGTTTGCACTGCGTCCTCTCGGTGCTCTGTGGGACCGTCTAGCGCTTGTTGGGCCTTGCTGCGGCAGACTGGCCCGAACCCGCATAGTCGCTCGCTCTGCTCTCCCTGGCGCCGCGCGGGAATAGCCTTCTGTGCAATGATACCCCGAGCAGACAGGGCAGCTTCCCATCGCCATCCTGAACCTCGCCCTCGACGCCCGGAGCAGCTCGTCACGACTCACCCGCGCACGGCCAGTCCCGATTGCTTGCATGAGAAACTCTGTCCGTTGTGAAACAGCGTCCTCACCTGATGTTTCTGCGTTCAAACACAATATGCTACAGTCATCAATGCCTCTTCTCAACAGATCAAGAAACAGCCAGAGCAAGATACACTTTGAAAGTTGTTGTATTTTCAGCACTATGAGTGCCTGTACATTGGTTCCAGCATCAGATAGCCGTCCATGCCTATTACTCTCTCCTCTTCATATACTCAAACGAACCCATCCCCTCAATCCTTCCACACTCGTATCCTACTCCCTTGATCCATCGTGGGACGCATCGATATCTACACTCAAAAGCGCGTATACATCCGTCGCGGTTCCATTTGATACGGTTCCTGCCCACCCTCAATGGGCCCTTCCTCCATATACCGTCTACCTTGTGGTGCACTAACATATCGACGCTCGTCAAACGGCTCCTGGTGCACAATGCTGACTTCGCGGTACCGGGGCTGAGACATGCGAACAGTGCCTGGTTGCATGCTCTCATGACGAATGTATCCTTCGGGAATCTCTTGTCGAACGACTTCTGGGCGCATACTGTAGGCTCTGGACGGTACATATTCTCGAGGCGGGGCCATGTCTTCGTACTGCGAAACCTGTCGATATTCTACTTCTACCGGTCGGTGTGACGCTTCCCGTGGACGATAGCCTGAGCTCTCAATCATCTCAACATCGGACGTCTCAACAAAACGACGAGGTGGAGGTGGCATGCGTCGCGGTTTGTCTTCAAGGTACAGCTCATTATGTGGGGGCGCTCGCGCAGTTGGCTCTTGTGTCATAGCACGCTCATAGAAGGGATCAGCCTCAAGTCGTCGGCTTGACGGCGCAACTGATTGCCTCTGCCCCACTGGTGATGCATAGTACTTGTTGCCATATTGATCCATCACGATCCGGCGAGGAGGTGGAGCCATGGGCGGTGGGGATTGCTGTCGCGACACGTACTCGTAACTAGGTGTGTATCGGGGAGCGCCTGAAGGACGGACTGAAGCTTCTCTGTAGACGAATTCCTCGGGTCGTTCAACAAATGACTGGGAGACTGTACGACTTGGGCGAGGCTCAGGTGCTGGAATGAGCTCACCACCTCCGCCCTCTGGAGAATATGGACGTCGGGCATATTGCAAACTAGCAACACGCCTTAGGTCTTGGTCGTCGCGTTGCACTTTCCGCTGCGGCACCCGTACAAAGGCGGGCGATGACGGCTCATCAAAGTCACGATACTGGCGTGATGAAGGTTCTGGCGGATACAACGCCGATTGCAATCTCGATCCTTCCCTCGGGGACTCCATTTCCACGTCATTCGGGAAAGCCGGCTGCAAAGCAGTTCTCCTGCTAGGCTGCGGATCCGCGGAAGCAGGAAATGGAGGTGACTGAGGTTCTTCTTTGATATACGGTTCGGGTGAGCGCATGACCCGTTTGCTTGCCTGCTGCTGACGCCGACTGGCCCCTTCCTTCCTGCGCTTGCGAGGGTTCTGAATTGACGGAACGGGTCCATTTGGGCTCTGACGACGCGAAGAGCTATGCATTTATTAGCGAGCTGATCTCATTGTGATAGACTGAACGATAAGATGAGAGTAGTGGCGCTCCAAAACTTTTATACACAATTATTCATGATCATGATACTTGTATAATTTGCAAGGATAATGCCATGCTCGTCTCATCATGGGGGAGAGAGAAGGAAGGGTTTTGTATTCATACCCATTTGCACCGCCGTGGTTGGCGTTGCCCCGATTTCTCGTTCTGCCCTGGAGAGGCTCGCCTGCGCCAATGTCGGCTGGAGGAGGCGAGTAGTCCTCTTCTTCGATGTCTCTGCGCAGAAGGGCAGATTCGGATTCGTAGATTTCTATGTCATCCGCGGGTTCATAGGCTTCTTCATCGAGATCGATCACTGTGGGCTCATTCGGGCGTGATTCGTTTGGTCTTTGATGCAGCGTTTGGTTATGCACGGATTGCTTTGTTTGTGCCGTAAGTGAACCTGCAACATCAACATTGGTGCCGTGATTGGGCTCAGCTTCGACAGAAGACCAACTGTCTGCTTTGCTAGAGTAGTATGAGTTTTCATCAAATGACTCCGCACCGTCGCTGTTGTTAGTTGTAGATGGTAAGCCAGAGACGGGTGGGATTCGCAGATGAGCATCGATCAGATACTGCTCCACATTGATAAGAGCTTCTCGGTCATCGGCATCGTTACCGCGACCCTTTTTATCAAATTGATCCTTGAGCTGCCGTTCTATTTGCTGCCGTTTAAGCTGCAATTCTGCTCTGATCAGATGGTCGGACTTGGTAAGCAGCACTGGGTCGATACTTGAAGCGGATTTGGCAGAAAATGGCCGTTGAGTATGGGCAGGAAAGTCGCTAGATGTTGGCAGAGGCTGAGGCGGGTTCTGTGGCGGGAAGGACTGAGACGAAAGCCCATTTTGTGTTCCGTTGGTCGCAGGCCTGCTAAGAGATATAGGTTGCGGGAGACGCGGTGCGACCTGTTCAATTACTTTGGGTGGCAGACGAATGCGCGGATGTTTGCTAGCAAGCACATCATCGCGAATCTGCAAAAGGTTTTGAAGGAAAGTAGCCTCGCGCAGCATCTCAGCAGGCACTGCGCCGGGGCCGTTGAAGGCAGGAGGCAGCGCCGCGGATGTCGACATTGGTGGTGCACTGGTAGTATCCTACCAAGCCCTGCAATGCGAGATCGCGATGCCAACTCTGACCAAGAGGCTTCCTACCAAAGTACGAGCGCGATCACAAGTCAGGGGCTGGTGCAGTGGGTGATGCTGCGGTCTGGTGGTGATGGAGGAGTTGACTCGAGGTGGCGGGAGAAGTCGAGCCAACGCGTCGAAAAGCACGGGCCCATGAACTAGTTCCAATCAGACTAGCGTTTCACAGGCTCTACCCTCGATGACTCTACCACTGCAGCGATACTTCCTCTGAATGTCACAGTCAGAGCTCACTTCAACTTGACCAACTTGACCCGTTTCAGATTCGTATTCCAAGAAGATCAAGAGGTACTTGAATATCAGGAAGACGAACTGCAGAAATATGTGAAGCTAATGCTACTTAGATACCCACGTGGATTCACCAATTGGACTCCGTATTTCTCAGCAGCACCCGACCGCTACGACTGCAATAAGTTTAAAAAAAGATCAAAAATATAGTTCAAAGCAAAATCTTCGCATATTTCATTCTACATCTCAACTACTTCAATAAATACCTCAAAGATGGCGGACAGCAGCGAGAAACCAGTTTTCTTCTTCGACATAGACAATTGTGTACGTATTTTCCTTGGTCACTTACAATCAAGTCACTAATAATTCTTAGCTCTACTCGAAGAGTGCGTACTTCTAAGCGATGTCCAATACCATACTCTAACACTTTTAGGCTTAAACATCCATAAGATGATGTCTGTTCTAATAGGTACGTGATGCCGTGGTTTTGGACTATCTCGACATTCTTCATCAAGAGTGAATCGATCGTATCACATTCCGAAGGCTTTATTGAAATTTTCCACATGCAGACCGGCTGATTCCTCTCAGACAAGTTCTTCGAAGACCATCTAAGTCTTTCTCAACAGGACGCCAATGAGCTACACTTTAGATACTACCGCGAATACGGCCTTGCCATCGAAGGGCTCGTCCGACATCACAAAGTGGACGCTCTCGAGTACAACAGTAAAGTTGATGATGCACTACCATTAGAGGAAGTCATCAAGCCGAATCCGGAATTGAGGAAGCTTATTCAAGACATCGACACGAGCAAGGTCCGATTATGGCTGTTCACAAATGCCTACATCACTCATGGGAAACGTGTAGTGAAACTCTTGGGAATTGATGACCTGTTTGAGGGAATGACATTCTGCGACTATGGCTCAGAAAAATTCTACTGCAAGCCGCACGTAGAAATGTTCGACAAAGCCATGAGCGAGGCTGGCGTCAAGTCAAACCAAAACTGCTACTTTGTTGGTAAGTTGCGAATAAGTCAATTTCAAAGACTCAATATATGACTTACCGTTTGCAGACGATTCGTACATCAATTGCAAAGCAGCTCATGAACGAGGCTGGAGAGTAGCTCATCTTCTCGACGAGAACGATCCACCGCCACCTCAACAAGCAAGCAAGCATCAGATCAGGAGCCTCCAAGAACTACGATCGATTTATCCTGAGGTTTTCAGGAGATCCTAGCATGCATTACGCGATTGAGAACCAAATGCACAGCGATCAGGGGTAATTGTATTGCATCGGATTACTAGAACATTCAATCGATACCAAGGTCTTCAATATATACATTAGAAGTTTTCAATATACGCTTGTTTGACAACCTTCCAACCCCATGCTTGTTGGTGCGAACCACGGTTGGCTGCATGCGAAGCGGGGGTTAAGCTGTGGCTTATCTTAGCGGTCAACAGCTTCCACCCACTATGTGCCCTCCAACATACGTGTCACAACCTAGAATCGGAGTTGTAAATATCGACCCTGCAGATAGCTGTATACACTGCCAATGCCTTTGCAATCAACAATCTACTATCAAACAATGACGTCTCCTCCCGCCTCGACCTCCACACCGCCTGCCCCACATTCCTCTGCGTTACCGCCATCCCATCCATCGACAGATGGAAACGAAGATACGTCACAAATAGAGTTTTCCGAGGAATCGCCTTCATTGACCTCAAAAGTCACGCCGCTACGGAAACCGCTTCTCCTTTTCGAAGTTCGCGATTTATCATCAGAAGGCAGCCGTGCTTTTCTCCGCCTAGTCCATGCCTCCAAGGCCCTAGAACAGGCCATAGATACAGTCCTGAAGTATCTTTACTCAGACTTGGATAAAACATGTATACCAGGAACACGGTCGGTGACGTTGATACTCCGGGAAATGGATGGGGTGGCATACACGACTGGTCGTTATCTAGATGACGACCACAAGGAGATCCACATCAGCACACAGTACATCGCACGAGTACCCGAGTCGCGTCAGAAAGAAGAGATACTAGGCGTTATAGTCCACGAGATGGTACATTGTTGGCAACACAACGCATACGGTACCGCCCCAGGAGGCTTGATCGAGGGCATCGCAGACTGGGTTCGCCTCAAGGCTGGTTATGCGCCGCCGCATTGGAGGCGGCATGGAGATTGTGACTGGGACGCTGGATACGAACGCACAGGATACTTTTTGGAATGGTTAGAGGAGGAGCATGGACATGATGTTGTCAGACGTGTCAATGAATGCCTTCGGGACTGCAAGTACGATGCCCACGAGCTTTGGCATACGTGCTGTGGAAAGAGTGTCAAGAGCCTTTGGGAAGAGTACAGGGAAACCTTGGAGAAGGAAAAATGAGACAGTGTTATACATATCACTGCTCATCGGTAATTGGAAGAAATGCCTCGCAGCATGATACCAGGAACATCCTGCAATACTTTGTTCTCGTCAAAACTTTGGCCAGTCTAGAAGGTTGACGTGGTTGGGTGACATCTTTTGGTCTACTCAAGGATTTGTAACATCTCTGGCCTGGGCTACGTCAATCAATGCGAAATGGCAGAGAATGTCACCAACGCGCGTCTTGGTGGCCTCTCACATGTTTGCACAACATCTGGCTACGTAATACCTGATGACATGGCACGATGTCACCAACAAAAGCTCTAGAACCCTCTGCTATGGGCTGGTAGTAGATTCGCAAGTGCGCCCTCAGGGAATAAGCACACAATGCTTGTGCTCAGTCGTAATGAAGAGACGCGGTACAAGTCAAAGATCGCCTTAAGAATACTTGGATTTCAAACGAGTTCATACTCTAAAAGATCGAGATTAAGCAGACAAACAACTACACTTATTAGTGGGCATGTCCTTTGCAAGGGTGGGACACCGCGCGCACGGATCACATTCACCAAAAAAATCACCACAATCACCTTCACCACCACCACAAATTCAAATATCGACAAAAAAAGAGTCAAAAAGAGAGAAGCCCGACGTGGGGCTCGAACCCACAACCTTGAGATTAAGAGTCTCACGCGCTACCGATTGTGCCAGCCGGGCTTGTTGATTGGTGATTGATGGAAGTTTTGGAAATTAGTTGGTGTATATGCACACTCACATCATTCTTGCTAAATGAATGTAGTAGAGTCAATAGAATACAATACTGAGCGGCTTTACCTGTGCTTTCAAAATCTTGGGTGAGAGAAAATTTGATTATTTCACTGTGGGTCCCGTTGAATAGGCGCGACTCCCGTGACTAAGCGCAAACAGGTTTGCAACCAAAACATTTATATTTGTGCCTATCAACAGAAATACAGAGGATTTATAAAGCCTGATATTTTCACTACCTGTTGCATAAGTTTTCAGGTTGCACATCATAAGTTGGTTGCAAGCACTCGAAACTAGACATCTTCGGACTATTGATTGGCTATGTCAAAGACTTGTCTACATCACGCAAACTTGGCAGCTCATGATCAAGAGATCAAATTAGGAGTCAGGGTAACGTATCTGCCTCGCTTAGAGCTTTCCGTTGCTTGACCGGAAATCTGCAAGATATATACCCATGCAACACTAACCGACTAGAGAGAGCTACCATTCCAATCCATTTCCAGAAGCCAAGGGCGCCGCCATCACACGCATACGTACGCTCACAACAGTCACGTCTAAGCGACCAAATTGTGAATCCCTAAACAGGGTGGCGGAGCATTTCGATAGCTTCGGTCGGACATACACACGCAGTAAGCTCGATGCAGGGATCCAACGATGAACTGCGAGAAGTAAGTTTCTGGCTGCCTGGGCCCTGCGAGGCGAGTGTCCACGAGTACGAGTGTGAATAGGTCTTTGGGAATGGTGCAAGGCAGACTGACGAGATGATTCGTCGTCCAAAAAAAGAATCGCTAGACTAGTCTCATGGATTGTACGGAGGATGAAGGGATAGGGGGCAGTTAGCGCGATTGCTCCGTATCTACGCGCATCAGTCGCGTCCCCTGACCTCACCTGCTTGCCTGTGCCACTCCACCTCCACCGTTCACCAAACAGAACTCTCCAATAGTGAAACCACCTCAGTCACTTTTACGAATTCGGCAAAAGTTGCGAATACCACCGCGATGCAAACATCGAATGACACGAAGAACGTGGGCCAAAGCAGCACCCCTGCCGACGGCAAAGAGAACCACTCTCTGGATACATCGTCGACTTGCCAATCAAGAAGGCAACGTTGACTAAGACTTCCAGAAAGAGGAAGTCCTCGGCAGATCAGCCCGCATCTGGTCAAGACAAGAAGCAGAAGAACACGAAGAATGATGACCAAGGCAAGCCAGCTGGCGAGGACGATTCCAAGCAAGCGGACGAGCAGGAACCGCGAAAGCCGCGCCTTACAACACCCGACCTTGAATTCGACTGGGATCGCGCTCAGCTCCGCGATCCGCGTCTAACACCGGGCCGTAAAGCTCGGCCACGTTACGATGACCACAACATTCCCGAAGATCTGAAAGCACATCTATTGGCCACTCGGGAGATCCCAGTTCCTGAGAAGCCGAAAGGTCGTCTGAACGCATTTCAGAAGGACGACCTGTTTCGCGAAGAGTGTCGCCTTAATCCCATGGAGGCCTTCCATCATTTATATATTTGTTATGACAAAGGTCCTGATGGCTCACCAACCTACGATAGGGCAGGATTTCAAGCGGACTACAAGAAGGTTGCGAACTGGATGAAGCCACAACGTTACAGCAAAAAGAGGATGGTCAATGGTATGGAAAAGCACCTCGCCGCACAAAAAACCGAGGAGGAACGATTGTTCACATTGTTCTTCACGAAGCCGCCTAGCGATAAGGATAAACACTTGACCATCAAAGATTACGTCATAGATCACATCTCCAAGGATTTGGGAATTCTATTTCACCAGATATCTTCCAAACATGCGCAGCAATGGCGAGATAAAGGTTTTGAACCTCTAGACTTCGATAGCTGGTGGAAGGAACCTACTGCGGAAGAGCGTAAGAGGATGGGGCAGT
Organism: Pyrenochaeta sp. DS3sAY3a; assembly: GCA_001644535.1. Lineage (NCBI taxonomy): Eukaryota > Fungi > Ascomycota > Dothideomycetes > Pleosporales > Cucurbitariaceae > Pyrenochaeta > Pyrenochaeta sp. DS3sAY3a. The sequence goes on along the minus strand of KV441651.1, from coordinate 229,480 downwards.
TACATAGCGGCAGTAGCCTACGAAAGAATTTGTAAAGAGCAGGAGAAAATGAAGTCGAGGGATTCGAGGAAGGCATGTAAATTCGCCAGGTCTGGGACAGGCTGTGTACGAGATAGAATCGATTTCGAAAATGCTTCGTCAGATATTACCTCCATCCATTCCTTCCAACGTTTCCACCGGCCCGAAAAAAGTTCCCCTCCACCTCCATAAGGCAGGTAAGACATATCCTGCCCCTCATTCGGACACGCCCCATCGACAGACCACGCAATCGCGCTTGCGGAAATAGTGTTTCGACAGGAGCTTGCACGTTGCACGCAAGTAGCATGCAAGGCGAGGGCCGCAAGCAGTGATGCGCAAGCAATCCTCAAGGATTCTTCGCCTTTGTCGCGAACCGACGGCCATCCATGCGGCTCTTGGCGGAAAAGCTTAGCACTCGTGTGGCTTGCTCGACCCGCAGCAACCCCTGGTAAGGCAAACCCCAAGGCACATAGACTAGACAACGTGCTGCGAAAGCCCTACCGACTCGGTAATCCATCTTGCTCTTTCTCACACACCATGCGCACACGCACGCAAGCTCAATTACCAACCACCCCGATTCTCTCACCCAGCGTGATCTCCTCGTCAGTTGGCGTTCACACCACCATCAAGTTCCTCACATGCTTTTGCTTGGCACTGCCCTTGAAGACTTTCCCACTGAGCATTTTACCCGGGCCCAGCTGTACGGACCATAAGCTCCGACCGCACACTCCTTGTTTGCCGGGGCGTATGGTACATACATTATTAGCTGCAAGAGTTTTGAATGCCTCCACGCACAAGCAGTGTGTTCCTTGCCGCGGTGGGAAAGAAAAAAAAGCCCGCCCGCCCAACGCGCAGTCCTCACCGATGACTATGGGTAAATTGCTTTTCTGCGTGCGTTTTCTGCTCTCAAACGAGCAGAGAGGCGTTTTAGGATTGCAGCAAGCAGGATTCCGCTTCCGCGTCGGGGAGGGAAGGGGGCCAAACAGAGATGTAGGTGAGGTAGGTAATCAATCCTGCTTGAAAGTGTTTCGATTCGCATTCCCTGGACCCGCTGCTGGCATCTAGCCCTGCCCGCTACTTCTCACTCGTTTGAGCCACAGACGAGCGATCGGGCCTTCTGGGCACACGGGATTGCCGAAACAGATCTGGGGTCCCCGTTGGCCGTGGATTCAGACTCGCGTCAAATATATGGTTTGAGCTCTGCGTGTGGCCAATGGGGCCCGCGGGAGGCCCATGACGAGCGTCACAGAAGCCTTTGAAGGATTCGTCTCGCAGCCAGTTTTGGGTGCTGGCTCGGGCGACGGTGACGGTGGCGGGAATAATGAATGCACTGCTTCGTTCGGAGAAGGGCCAGTCACTGCCTTTCTTGGCCTCACCTGACGCCAGGCACCAGGAATGGGTACAGCGACAGTCGAGGTGATGGCGGTAAAAGCGGGTGACGATCATTTAATGGTGGAGCAACACTCTGCGGATTCGCGCAAACCCTTCGTTTCCTGCTAGGTGTAGTAATCAGTTCGGCGACTTGGGGCGCGAGCAAACGTCACGCAGGAGCCATGCCGATTCAACCTCGCGCGGTGCTGGTATGCAGATTCTGGGAAATTGAGATTGTCCTGTTTTTGCGCGATGAGGGGGGAAGCTTTTCTGCCTTGTCCTGCTAGCTTGCTCGTCACGGCTGTCTCCCTTCCTACCTAGGCAATTAGTCGAACGTCCTAGTTAGCCCTTCCCGTAGTCGCCATGAATCGTCACCGACGAATTCGTCTCAATTGTACCGACTGAACGGCTTGATCAGATTCATCGCATCTTGGCAGGGGAGGGGGGGATGGCGGGGCAGGAAGGGAAGCATGCCGTACGTGCCACTGGAGCGGTAACGGGTCAGGCAAGGGCGAACAACCCGCGCTAGGCACTCGAGCATGAGAGAAGGACGGGCGGTACCCGTTCGCATGGCATGGTGCTCGTATGGAGGCATGCCCGTCGTGCGCAACAGCACTGTCGCTAGGCAGGTATAGTCCATGTACATGCTACCTGGTACGGGACTAGGGGATGCAAAACCTTGTTTTGGCTTTTTGGCTCGGCGGGCGTGCACATACCCTTCCCCCCCGTGGACGCAGAAGGATCAGACTAGCCCGGCAGCTAAGGGCGAACGGTGTACATGTCATTTGTCTACGGGCGTGGCTGTGTAAACCCGTATTCTCCCAAGCGACCACACTGCACCTTTTGCTGTCGAGCCACATGCATCACCAGGACTGACTGACTGACTGACAGACAAGCAGCCAGCACCAACAACACCTGACCTTCGCGTAGACTTCCAGAAACGGCACTGCAAGCAGGAAGGTTTGATACGACGGCTTTGCGAGGGGGATCCTGCACAAACATAGCTCATGCTATCCAATGAAATTCGTATTGTATTATGACTAGGCTTTTTCCCGCCGAGGATCTATACTATTAAGGTGCATGTGTCAGAAAGCCCATGCCGCCCGATGAAGCGCATGCCAAGTCATGCTTGCTATATCACACATTTGCACAGCCTCAGAATCGATACAGAGACTGGTGCGGGTGCCTAGAATCTGGATAGTCGGTCGGCGTGTATGATGTGTAGTCTTGTTGTTGTGACGTTGCCCGCGGCCTGGACGCACCCGACCTAGGCATGTTGGTGGGAGAACGGGGGGAGAGTGGAGCGTAGGGCGGGCCGGCCATTGGTGATTGAGCGTACGAGGCGTGGTGGTTCATCATCGGCTGGGAAGCTACTGGGTAGTGTTCATAGCCGTAAAATGATGGACTGGGCATGCTGGGACTGGGCCCGTGTGATCTGGCCTGCATTGATGTTGCAGGATTCGTTTGTGAGGCCGGCCAGTTCCATGACGCTGATGGGATATCAAGATGTGGCTGAGCGTAGGAATAGTGCGGCATAAGATTTGTCGGATGATTTAAGGGTGGCCCGCTCATAGTAGTCGGCATGCTATACTCTTGTGGAGATGTCCAAGCCGGGTACGCGTCGCTCTGCATATTCGACCAAGAACGGGCGTTTTCTGATGATGATGCTCGCGAATACGGAGAGACGTCATCGTAAACGTTGGAGGAGATATATCCATCGTCGTCGTGGTAACTGGAGATAGGTGTGGGTGTGTTTGATTCGGAGGGAGAGCTAGCAGCGCTTGGGAGAGTGATGCCTCGAGTTTGATAGCGTCGAACAAGGACAGTGTAGCTTAGGATTCTCAGCACAATTCCACGATGTGGTTTGAAGTAACTTACCGATTTTTAATACAATTCTTTGACCTTCCTGGGAAGTGTTCACGGGAAATGTCTTTCCAATGTCTTCCAAGACGTTGTGTTGCCTCGATAAGAATCCGGTCCTGAGTAGCAAGTCAGCCATTTGAACATTTGCTTGAGTAAGAGAACGTACTTCTTCTTCACGCCACTCACTTCGATCCAGATCAGGATCGAGGGACTGTTGCCATCTTTTTGCACATTCTACGGCGGATTAGCCTCGACCAGAAAAGATGAAGCTGGTTCAAGTTCACTCACGATCTGCACTTCTCGAACCAACTCCATTCGCGACCAGCGTCCATCTAGAAGGCGAAATTAGCAGTATTCTATGAGAGGATGCTTGAGGCTCACCTCTGCCCGTACTGCTCTACTCCGTTTGCAAGGAGTTGGTCTTCGCTCTTTGACCACTGTCCTTTCTTTAGCCCACCTTGAACAGAATTATGCCATCTCTTTCTACAGTCTTTATTTGATCTATGAGGCAATTGATCTGCGATTCGGCACCTACGTTGAAGATGTCAGCGCAAATCGAGACAGCAAACTGCTACTAGGATACTGACCAGTCTTTGACCTCACCGTTGACCACTGTAAGCACTTCTGTTAGCAAAGAACTTGGTTCAACTGATGCTCTTCATCGGATCGCACAGCCTGCTTGCCATAGACCGCTGCTAAGGACTTACATTGAGCCTCCACTTCTTCTCGCAGCTTCTGGTCTTCTGCCAACGTCCACTTCCGAGGCTGTTTGGAGGATGGATCCATTATTGGTTTTGATGAGTGGTTGTTGGTGATTAAGCCTGAACTCGTACACGAGCAGGAGATGACAAGTGCAAGGGTGCAACAAGGCTGGAGGGACACAACTGTGGTCCGATGTCAGGAGTAAGGTGAACGAAGAGGTGAACGGTATAAGCGTCAAATGTGTATAGGACGGTGAATGGAATAGGACCAGCTCAGAGCAATGATTGTCATGGACGTGTCAAAGTAGGTTTTGTAGACTCAGACTTGGTCTTAAACCAGAAGTCAGCACCAAAGGAGTTACATTCGCCTTGGCTCAATCACACCTATGACTATTCTAGACACAGGCAGCACCTGGTTCGCAGAACCAGTCTGCCAAGAAGGTTTCATCAAATCCATGTCCTAGTAGGTTAGCGAATGTGCTTACCTACAGTGCGCACTCTTCGCAGGTGCCACTGACCGACGCCATCCTTGATTTGCAGCGAGGCTTTGCGGACTTGCACCGGCTTCAAGGCTAATGCGTCGTCTGACGGGCCGTTGAAAGGTGGGCCGTACAGCCCCCCGTCCGTGTGAAGTAGGGGTCAGATCCCCTGTCACCAGGTAGGGCTGCATTGACCATACACACCGCTCAAGTCGGCTGAAGATGATATTCGGCTTCTGAGGCAAGAGGGAATAAGCTTATCGCTCCACAAAGTTTCCGTGCTGTTATCGGAACACCGAAACTGGAGCGTATGTTCACGGCCGTCACCGTCGTGCCGATGGTGGTCTAGTCGCTTGAGCCGCGGAAAATTGCTCCCCGAGTGGGGCGCATATTCCTCGACGGAACACAGAAACGCGTCGGTGTGGAATCCTCTTTGGGTAACATGACAGTCGCGCGGCCGTCGAAGGAACAGTCACCAAGGACCATGGCTACCTTCAATTGACGGCCAGCATCAGTTGTACTGAGGGCCAATACTGAGCGTGGCTGAGTTCGAGGCTGTTGATCGTCTCGGGCGGGCAGCCCACGAGGAGACCAAAATGGAAGCGCTTTCACCGGAGCAAATGCAGACGGTCGACCTGCCGAACTGTGGTTGGACTTAAGCGATGGCCACGATAGCAATCTTTGGTTGGATATGCCCCAGCCCAGTGCAACCCAATGAACAGTACGTGGGAGGGCCGCCGTGTTGCACGCTTCAGCTACCGACTATGCGCCCTCTGCTCGACGGCCCAGTAAGCTGTGACGTATGGATAGTCAATATGAGATGCGATGGTTGGGCATGCATTGTTGCGGTTGGCCAAAGGGGTTGGGTGGTGAAGCATAGGGTGAGCGCGAGGCCCAGACGTGGCTAGAAGCAGACGAGCATTAATAGTGGACGGCCAATCTGCGTTAATTGCCATGAGGTTTCGAATGTCAGAGTGCGAGCACATGAATGAGAAGGGCATCCTATTGTAAGTAGCATCAGGAGCAGAGCAAAGGCAAGGCTGAACAGAGCATTTTGTGCCGCTAGCGTGTCGATCACCGTCACAAATCGGAAGGACCGATCGCCCGCTAACGACCAAAGTTGACTGGCCGCACACCTCCCAGCAGCACGTTGCTGCGGCAGGCGGGATGACGTGAAGTGGGAGAGAATTCAGCCTTATGAGGCCTCAATCATCGCCCACACGCGTGCTCATCGTTTGTCGCTTTGCCGTGGTCAGGTTGCCAGAAGCGGCCGTGCGCATACACCGGCGTGGGCCATTTTCTGGATCCGACACCAAGCCGAACCGTTCTCTCGCAAGATAACCCACCGCTCTTCTCACGCCAACTGAGCGCAAGGCTCCACGTGTAACGTGCGACAAACTCAAAGCATGTCAGAGCGGAATCCGACAGTCCCAGCGCCGGTGCCTTTGAGGGCGCAACCTATGCCTCCCGTCATGCAACTTTGAAGCACGTAATGAACTAGACATATCATTATTCGCGCTCTTCCTACTCTACTGCAGACCGTCGCTAGCCCCTAAAGTAACGCCGTAGTGCCATGGCCATGCCCAAATGAAAGTGATACACTCCATGGGCCAATCGCCGAGGCCTGACAATAAGCGGAGCCAGAGCTCCGGACCCTTCACTGTTGGGATGGGATGCGCCGAGAGTGTGGACAAATCTCTTGACCGATCAGATCCATCAAGGTTCTGCATGTGCCTCGCTTCGGTAACAGAACCTGAGCTTACAGCGGATTCGTGCTGCATGCGTTGCACATCTAAGTACGACAAGAATCTGGACGAGGCTTGTAGGGCTGAGCGGCAAAGGCGGGCTTGCTGGATCCAACAAAGGAACCGAGATGGCTGACTGCAGAGGCTTTGCTAATGGAAACCCAGCCACTCAGACGACTATCGAGCCAAGTGTATTTCGCTCTTCACGTCTGGCCCATGAGCCTCTGCGCCTTTGCTAGCAACACTGTGCTTTCGCGACCAAGCTTTCGCTGACCATTTGGACCCCCTCTGGCTTTTGCCATGGTCTTTCGGAAGCGTTCTCGCTCAGCCAGCTTTCGGGAGCGTTCTTGCTCAATGTTTTCTTTTGCTTTGTGACGTGCCTCAGCATCTTCCTTTTTCTGGCGTGCCACTTCAGTTTCTTTCCTGAAGGGCTGTGGTCGAGACCATCCTTTCTTTCGGTCCGCTGGCTGCTCGGATGGTTTTTCTTTGGCTTCTTCTTCGAGCAGTCTCATGCGGTCAGGATGCGGCTCGAGGGTTGGCTCGGGAATTGGGTCGAGGTGCTCGTCGCTGTCGTTTGCTTCGGCTTCGCGGTCGTAGACAGATTTCCGGGGCGTGAGAGTGTCGTCCTCTTCGCGTGCTTTTAACTTTGCATACTGCTTCTTGAGCTTCGCCTTGTGGATAAGGTCCTTTTTGATCTTCTGCACTAATTGATGAATCAGTGTCTAGTCCACATTGCACGTACGAATAGGTGCTCTCCGCGTGCGATTAATAGTGTGTAGGCCGTGTGCAAGTTGTTCAAAGCGCCAGTAGTCGTAGGTTGGTCGCTACAAGAAATCTCCAAACCAACGTTCAAAAAAAAAGTCGTGCAACCTACCTTTGCGCCTGTGCGTGCCGTCCGGTAAATTGGCAGGCCCAACGGAAAAGCCCTTTTTCTGCTTCTTTGCATGGCCGGCCGGGTGGTCCTCGTGTGGGCGCTTTGCTGCCATGATGGGTGGTGTCGTGTTGGAATGTTTATTCGTAGAGCGAAGTCTCAAGTCGACTCACTAGTCGCGTCGAGTGGAGCAGGGCGGAATTGCTTCAGGCTTGGCAAGAGCGGGGGCGGAAGAGCCAGTCACGGGCCTGGACCTCTGCTTCAGCTTCCGCGGCGTGCCTCAGCTTGTGCTCCTTGAGATGGGAACAAGAAACAATGATTCCAGCTCCCGCAACATTGGCAGAAATTATTGCCAGTCGTGTGACCCGCTGCAGCGCCAAAGCGTCGGCCCAACCCGGTCTGGAGCGCTGCAGTCCTTTTATCAGCGGTTGGGCGTCTCCGAGCTCGCCTCTATCGACCCTCCTCTGAGCGCGTCATCCGTCTGAACCCTGCCGCAATCCTCTCCGCATCTCCCAGACCGAGAAGACGGTCGAATCTGTTGCGTCCTTGATCTCCTTGCTGGACCCTACTGGAGCCAACACATCGCTGTTTCAACTGGCAACTTTTACTCATGGCTTTGTTCGGGCCAGCAAGTGCGCCGACCACATGAGCTGTCCCAACCCACTTCCAACGGCCATCCCAGTACTCCTGCACCCGCTCGCCTCCATAAGCTCACGATCGCTCCCAAGTCCACTCGCAAATCTTCGCCTATGCTCCCTCCTGCATTAGACGTGCTGGATCATGCCGATTTTTCATGATCCCCATGGAAGCCCTCCGAGGCGTCCAACCTCGCGCCACTCGCCATCCGGTCGTCTTCCAAGGACTGTAGGAACAGGTTTCGGCTTTGCCGGGGGCTTCTTGGACGACTTGCAGCCAGCAGAAGAGCCCCATCACTCGACAATGCCTATCGGGGCAGACACGGAGCCGGTCAACCACACTCGAAAGTCTCCCACGTTGGACCGGCTGGGACTGATCGAGCGGCTCAAAAGGTCCAACAGTCCCACATGGCAACAAAACGTAAGTAATTGACTACCTTGTTTGCACGGAGCATCTTTACTCTCCCTGACTCATCGCTACAAATAAACTAAATGGAATACTTATAGACTGGCACCCAACACGATCAAAGCCCTGAGCCGCGACCATCCTCACATGACCGCCCAATGACGCCCTTGCTCCCCTCCGCTGATTTCAAATCCTCGCGAACCTCAACTCCGGAATCTTTGCGAGATCTGGCATCGGCCGGTTTGGAGATTGAACGTCCTCGCTCGGCACTACACTCTGGAGACTTTCGGGAAAAGAAGGAAAGCGCTGGATCCGGAAATGGTCCTTCTTCGGGTTTCTTAGCTACATCACCTGTCGCTCCCTGGAACCTCTCTTTCCCGGCTGCAGCATATCCCTCACATCGAGACAGAGCTGTATACTCAGGCATTGAGGCTTCCAAAGATGAGGCTCGCCCAATTTCTCGAACAAGGGCGATATCCCAATCATCATTGAATTCGTTTGCCTTCCTACCTCCCACGAGCCCACTTGTTCAACAGGCAAACAATACTGATCTAGACTTTTCTTCGAGGCCAACATCACGACAGAGTTCACGAAGCCCTGAAAGGAACAATCGCCGGCACACGTTTTCCCCTGCATCTTTTCAAGGTTATCAGTCTGCGCAGATGGCACGATCTGCATCCGGCACTCCGGCTGCACGTCACCTCCGCACAGGAAGCTCCATACCTTACCAGGCGCATCAACCCAGGCGAGCGTCCACCTTCAATCAGCGTCAACCTCAATCCAGCCCGCAAACTCCCTTCCTAGGCTCGCGCCGGCCATCATTTTCCTCCGAGGCATCACCTCTTCAACATGCACCTATGGTAGGTTCATATGAAGAGTCTATTCTACGAGGACGCATGTCAACTACTCCCTCACGACCTCTTAATTTCGTAGCCAAGATTGGCGTGCTTGGAAAAGGACAGTGCAAACCAAGCCTCAAGTGTCCTCCGCATGTGACTGTTCCCTTCCCTGCGGTTTTCTATAGTTACAATACTGGAAACGGCAGAATATCCGATAACGAACCTAGCCCATATGTTGGCCTTCTCGATTTGGAAAACTCACTGCCCGCGCCTGAAGAGAGCAACGACTCAAGCAAACGCAAGCGCCGCCATGCTGCGCCTGCGTTCGAACACAGTGAAGCTGAACTTGGGCTGTTGAACAGTAGCTATGGAGCCGATACAAACACCTCTGATACTTTGCGTAGGAGAGAGAAGAAGAAACGACGATCTACTTCCCCAAAGGCACCTCCTGGTGGAAGTTATCGAATTCCGTCCCAAGGGCAGTTGCAGATCGTTCTGAAGAATCCCAACAAGACGGCAGTGAAGCTCTTCTTGGTTCCATACGACGTGTCGGATATGGAGCCAGGCCAAAAGACTTTCATCCGACAACGCAGTTATTCTGCTGGTCCTATCATCGATATGCCTACTTCTTCGCGCAAAAACTTTGGAACAGATCGACCAGAGGCTGCGCTTAGCAATTCTGATGACCCGAACGATCGCCCTATACTGCGATACTTGATTCATTTACATATTTGTTGTCCTTCGAAGGATCGTTACTACTTGTATAAAAGTATACGGGTTGTGTTTGCGAACCGGGTGCCAGATGGAAAGGAAAAGCTGCGAAACGAAATACAGCTTCCAGAGCCGAGGTACAGCGCTTACAAGCCAACACGAGATTCAATCACTGCCCAGGGCGCTTCCTCATCGGGATCTCTGCTTACAGCCGAACGAGCTTTTCGACGTCGCAGCTCAGGATGGCCTCTTTCCCAGTCCCAGCACACATACGACCAGATCGACGGACTGAAGCAGTGTCCACCTCTCCCGCCGCCAGCCGTGCAATTCTGCCCTAGGAGCTCATCAGCTTCCAGTGGCTTCAGCTCGCCTCTACCCGACTTGCAACCCATCCCATTCAGCCTCACCCGCCTCGCGGCGATTGAGTCTCGACCCGTCTCTCGCGATTACATGGATATAGACTCGAAGACACCCTTCAAAACCCCTGTATCATCACCCAAACATTCTCTCAGCAGCCCCAATGGGCAGGGAGATAATAGTACTTTTGGCAAACTCAACAAAGGCGACGTGGGCTATGGCGGAAACGCGTTCTCTCCGGTCAATAGCCCTACTGCGACTCCTAGCGCCGGCCTGCTGTCGCAGAAACTGCGGGCACTGGAAGTTCAGCATAGCAAAGATATGGAGCTGTGAAAGTGTATGCATGCTGCTCTCGCCACAAACCTTGTACATAGTGTCGTATTCCCTTTCATATATTTTATGGCGTTTCACTCAATACCCCCAATGCACCGAGAGTGCCGGTCATGGTCGTTAGGATTGCATGTTTTCGGACTGGTGTCACGGATGTTTGTCCCCCTTCCCTACTGTTTCTGTGGGCTGGTGTTGCATGGCTAGCGCCGGGGATGGTGTTTATGGGCGAAACTCTCTACTCTGTGATTTTTTTTGGAGATAGGCGAATGAGAATCTGTGGATAGTAATTATATGCAATATGGTGATGATGATTTTGAACTAGACTCGCTTTTGTTGAGAACCTTGGAGTGCTTGTGTGTGAATTGGCAAATGTTGTTTGGAATTCAGGCGCTGTTTGTAACCGCTGCCGTGGCTTGTAGATTTGTATTATGGTGTGTGTCTCTTCAAGCACGTTTAGGTATTGTGAGATAGAGAAAATTTCATCTATGATGCTTTCACGCTTTGGTCAAAACCATCTGGGCAGGCGCTTCTTCTTCTGCTTTTTTGTCGCTCACTAGTTTTCTAAAATCCCGTCTGTATCTTCAGCTGGCTAGGACTTGAGCACACATACGTGGCAAGGCTGAACCTTCTTCATTTGGGAGCGGGGTGGTGTCGTGCTTGCCAAGAGCAGGCTGTTGTTGCCTACGTCTTTTCAGCCTTCTGGCACGATGATTCTCTTCCTTTCCATCACACATCGTCGGCATTCACTCATACCCCTCCATTTCTCTCTCAACAACCATGGACGACCAGGAACCTATACGCAAGGATCTTTGCGCAGAGTGTGCGAACATACCGTGGATCGATCTCACGACGCTGTCCTGTTCGTTTGGGGCATATGATAGCTACAGGGTAATTAGACATCTCGGCACTCGGAAAGAGTTGATTCAATCATCTTGTCCACTATGCCGAATATTTAGCAGTGGCCGTTCAGTTGATCAGCATTTCGAAGGCGACCTATGGCTTGCGTACAGTTGTCTTTGTCAAGTTGATTATAATCCAAAAGAATTTGGTCCATGTTACCATTGTCCTTTTCTTGAAGTAAGTCGATCAAGCGGCCCGGAGTTTCGATCAGGCCAGCGACGAGGTCAGCTGTTCGGGATCACGCACAAGGATGAGTCAAGATTTTTACTCGCGCCCCGAACCTTGGATGCCAATGCCATTGATTATACTGTTCTTCGACAGTGGCTGGATGCCTGTAGAATCCATCATACGCCAGAACAACAAGGAAGTCTTAGGAGTTGCTCTTCAATCTATCATACCCCAGTACCTGGGTTCAGGCTGATTGATTGTTTGAAAAGGCAAGTGATCAATGCCCCAAGGGGGTCTGATCTTCAGTATGTGGCATTGAGCTATGTTTGGGGAAGGTCAAAGCCAGCCGAACTAGTTCTAAATGCGCTTCCGCCGACCATAGAGGATACTTTGACAATCTGTGTTGCTCTTGGATTTCGCTATCTATGGGTGGATCGATATGCAAGTCTTTGACATTTAGGGGTCAATGCGGATGAGCACTGACAAGACAATTGTATCGATGACGAGAATCCGACCTTGAAGCATGTCCAAATCGGAATGATGGGCAGCGTTTATGAACAGGCACAGCTCGTCATAATCGCGTTAGGAGGTTCTTCAGAGCACGGACTACCTGGTGTAGGAGGAACCTCTCGGAGAGTACAAAAAAAAAATTCAAATCAACAAGGGTATTGAAGTGACTGAGATATTTTCATCACACCTCGACGTGGAAGAAAGCACCTGGGCAAGCCGTGGATGGACGTATCAAGAAGGGTTCTTCGCAACACGCAGGCTGATTTTTACAGACTATGAGACTTTATTCGTGTGCAACAACTCCTTTTGTCAGGAGTCTTTGCGTTGCGAGCCTTTTACGAGAGCAAAACCGGCACCGCAAATTCGGTGGTGGCCTTTGGACGACACCCTTCCGATGGGCTGTCATTTCAAACCGAGGCCTAAAGACCTTCTGAATGAATACTCAAAACGAACCTTGTCGTACGATTCTGATACTCTCAATGCCTGTGCGGGGATGCTAAATACCGTTTGCAATCACTATTTCGGCATGCCAATACAGAAGGACCCAGATTATGACACGTATGATCTGAGACTGCATTGGTACAACTCAAGTCCCGGCCAATCACGAAAAGGATTTCCAAGTTGGTCGTGGGCGGGGAGTACAGGTGAAAAGCATGGAGTTGGAGTGTACATGTCAGATGCATATTTGCCGCGGTGTTATGAGATACTCATTCCGCTAAAAAATGGCTGGCAAACAGTAGATGCATACATCAAGTCCCAAGTCGAGGCATTGCCGACTGCCCCTGGACCCACGTTGTGTGTCAAAGGACGCTTGGTTACTGCCTCTTTCGCCGACCACACGTGGGTACGCGGGAACCAACCTCATGTGCAAGATACTATGGACTTACAGGGACGAAAACGCCCTCTTGCTATTCTTTCCCACCCATATCACATGGAGATTGGGATTCCAATTCTTCTTGATACTGAGCAAGATCATGTTGACGAGATGGTTGGCGCAAGAGCACTGATCATAGAGAATGGCTTTGGTAGCTCCGGTCTACACCCCCGCTGGGTGGTTTTGCTCATCTTGAAGCCGATCGGCGATTATTATAGACGAATCGGAATTGCATGGTTCGGAGGGTACAATTTTTTCAGAAGGAGGACTAAACTTGCTTATGTGGAGGAAGAGCCTTTTTGGCATCAACAATCAGAACGCGAGACTATTTATCTTGTGTGAGGAACACACAGCATATCGAAAGCAAAGAAGCCATTCCTAGTCCAGCAGCACCATCGCGCTAAAGGTTTGAAATTTGAAAAGAACAATCGCCGCTTTGAATCCTGGGAGTCATATCACTCATCGCCAGCACGTAAACAAGTAGAACGTCAACTCTACCAAAGCAACCGCCTCTCCAACCGGATTGAGATGAGTCTGTACTCACCATTCTCTATTTACCGGTCGCCGCTCTCGGGGGTACGTTGTGCTTCTTGAGTCTACCCGACGGACCGGGCTTTTAATTTACAGAGAGAGCTGCAGCAATCGCAATGACGACGCTTGATGAACACGATGAGAGATGAATTTGCATATATGAGAGCAACATCGACGTCGAGAGTTTACCATCTCCTTCTTTTTTCTAGTGCTGGATATTGTACCCCACACAATCTATAGGAGGAGAAAAAAGAAAATAGCCCTCAGAACTGTATCATACTCAAATCCATCAACATGTACACTCCCACCATCCTGGTCATCACGCTTACCAGCATGCTGGCGGCCGCATTTCCAACCGTAAGTCTCGCCTCTTTCACCCTCTTTCAGGCTCATATATACACTTAATTCTAACTCTCTCCATCTTCACAGTCCGAATCAGCTCCCTCTTACAACCCTGCGACCATCCTCTTCACCCTCCGAGAACTGCACGGCTTATCCATCACACTCCCTGCCAACAACACATGCATAGACTTGAGCTCAATCTTGGGCGATTACGACAGAAAGATACGCAGTTTGATGGTCGTGAAGGGGACGAAGTGTGCGTTTTACACGTGAGTCTTTCCCAAAGAACGGTTGAGGCACGATGCCTTGCCGCGTCTCATGCGACGGATGGATTGTGTGCTAATCGTGAATAGAGAGCTTAGCTGTGCTAGTATTGGGGATAAGTTGGAGCTGGGGAGTGAGGTTGGAGATGTAATTAGAGAGAGTCTGGAGCCGAGTTGGGATTTGAAGATCAGGAGTGTGTATTGTGCCGATCTTTGAAGTTGACATTATACGTCTGGGCTCGGGAGATTCAGTTCAAGACGATCCACGCAGTATGGGGCTTGAGCTCACAAAGTGAACGTCTAAGGGAAATTACTATCGCCTTCCCCTGTCGCACCTTTTGAAAGATGAAATTTGTTTCACTTGGCTCCGTTGAATATTGTAGCAGCTAGACTCTTCCGTTTACTTTCTTGGAATCTCTCTATGGCGTGAATAAAATATACATCACTCCAAAACTGCGTTGTCCTTTTTGCCCCACACACACAGTATGTAACCTTGCTTCCTTCTCTAACAGACTGCTCATTTGATATGACACCGACACCACAAACACAACACCCCAAAACAACGTCTCAATTCAAATACCTAGACCTAGGTATTCCACCCATCTCCCCATCTGTAGTAGCCCTCACATCATTATATCCGACAACCCCGAACAATAAGTCTAGACAAAAAGAAAGCGGGTGAATCAGGAATCGAACCTGAGGCTCCGCACAAGAGTAATCCGCTTGCCCCTTCTCAGGGCATTTAACCTTCCGCAAGTGCGGCCCACTGTTCGTCGTGGGGCGGAGCGGACACAACGAGTTTGCGGTGTTTTGCCACTAAACTATTCACCCCAAGTTCAGTGTCTGATGTATGATTTCGGCATTGCGTGTGATAAGTAGGCGGATGAGGTATTAGATCCTCTTACCGTCTTGTGTCCTTTAGCTACACTGTCGATAAGGTGGTTAGCTTTGCTTCAAAGGAAGGACGAGCGGGAGGAATTTAAGACGGTAGGTGCGAGTCAAGATCTATCAGTACAACAATCGGAATGGTTCAATTGACTTTCGTCATTTGATAATGTGCTCTGCTGGATTGAGAGCTGACTTTCTTTCTCCAAGGAAGAATGCAGATCAGTATTCGATCCCGCGTCTATGAACTCAAGTGCAGTTGCAGCTCCAGTGTTTAAAAATATGTAATGCGCCTCAAAACATGCGCGCACGCCGCGTTCAATCGTACGACGAACAAACGAGCACACTGAACGCAATGAAGCCAACGCACTCACGCTTTATCATTGAACTGAATAGCTGAAGCTACAGGGACTGACGTCTCCACCAATCGCAAATCCCAATCTTACACTCACTTCCTTCCTTCCCTATCTTCCTACAGAACCCCCGACCGCCAACCAAAAAACACCCCCAGCAAAAAAGAAAACAAACGAGCAGACCAGGAATCGAACCTGAGTCTCCGCAGACCTGAGATGCACGAGGCCCCGAAGGGTACCTCCCTGAATAGCGACCCGCCTGACCGGGGTGCGTCCTGCCTGAACTGCCTGCCTGCCTGACCTGCCGGAATCCCGCAAAACTGACGTGCGGTGTTCTACCACTAAACTATCTGCCCCGAGTTTGTTTCGATGAGTGATTGTGCCTTTTAATAGAATATATACGTTAATAGAATCCAGCCTAGGGCCATGCTGTTCGCCCGCAATGTGGTCGTCACTGCCTCGTTCACATACAGGACAGTGCAGTCTAGCAAACGCGTTCTTATTACTGCCTCACTCACTTACCATTCAGTCCCTGAACAAGGTGATGTGAAGTAAAGCAAATCCACCTGACGTGCTTCCCATCACAGCCAAAATGCACCACCCACCACGTCGATAGCCAAAGCCTCCAAGTTTTTAACCTCACACCTACCTACTATGTCAAGTACCTAGATATCGCCACCCACCCTCCCATCCCCAAGAAACCCACCAAAAAAGAAAACAAGCGAGTAGATCAGGATTTGAACCTGAGTCTCCGCACTACCGTGATCCGCCGTGGGTCTTCAGACGGTTCGTCATCCGACGCACTTTGACCCAAATCCGCAAGATACCTACCTAGGTAGGTATACGGACCCGCCCCCAGGACTTTAGGTCTTAGGTTCTCATCGGTGGGAGCGCACAAAGTAAGCGGTGTTTTTTCCACTAAACCATCTACTGTTTTCTGATGGGCGGTTCAGGAGTTTTGGGGAATATATAGGAAGGGGATATCCCCTCAACTGGTTTGACCCCCGGCATGGTGAGCGAAATAATGGAGTGGCAATTTCTCGATTTCCCCTGAGGCAAGAACGGGGAGAAGGGGCGTTAAGGAGGCAGTCACGACACATGGGCCGCCTCAACATGGAAAGCAGCAGTCGCAACAAGACATATGCGGGGCCGTTCCTCCCTCCTTGGATTTTGTCCACACCAATGAACTCAACTTCACGAGCATCAAAACCTGAAAAAGTATAAAAGATTCACGCATTAAAATATGGCTATATTAATACCAAGACCAAATACAGTAGCGACCAATAACAACCATCACTCGCTATATAAAATACACGATTGACCATACGTCTTTGGCAGAAAGGTACGATGGATTCAAGGAAGAAGAAGCAGAAGAAGAAGAGGGAAATAGACGGCCTACAAGAGTGCACAAAATGAGCCATTGAAATAAGGAACTAGACTCCCTACTTTTGCCCCTCCAGAAAAAAAAAGAAACGCCAGACCAATTCCTACAGATCCCAATACCCAGCCAGCCGAAGGAGACAAGAAGACAGACCACTACAGTCCAACGCCAGACCTCAAGAGACCCAGAAGATGCAGGAAAGGAGAATATGCAATTGATGCAAATGTCCAAGAGGTCTCACCACTTCGTCTCCATTGTCCCCTGAAAATCTTCAATCAATCTCCTCTCATCCCCAAACCTTCTTCTCACCCGGAAAGGTAGGGTAGCCGCCTAGGCTTTCCCTCGCTTCGCAAGATAGTACGTCAAAAGATTGAGGTGTTGCTCTCGAGCTCCCGCAACCGCTTTCCAGAATCCTCCATCCCCCTTGTCCATATCTGGACCGGCAATGCGCTGGTGCAGCGCGACGCAGAACTCAATATCAGCCTTCCTTACATCGGCGTCCTGGTCATCCATGCATCGGACAGCTAGCTTGCCGAGACGTGCGGTTTGCTCTGAGGTAAGTGTGATGTTTTTGGCACCACTGATTTGAATCAGTGAGGCCAGGGTGACGAGAGACATGGTGGTCGTGCGGGATGAACCTTGATATGTGACAGAAGAAGCCGAGGATTTTGAGTTTGGTGACGAGGTCGGTGTTGAAGTGGGTGTATCTTCAATAAGCGACAGGACAGCGTTGAGACATTCCAAGGTCTGGCCATATTTCACAATCTCATCGGCAGTTGCCTCGAGATCTGTAGCAATATGCGATGTATTCTCATACTGCGCCTTCGTCTGCAGGATTGTGCAGAGCACACGAGAGAAGTACTTTGCTGTCTCCCGTGGATACAGAGAGAGCATCGCACGGATTGTTGCCAGGGCTTGCACTTTTAAGTTCACGGCCTTGATAGGTGAGATCTTCAGTTCTTGAATAGGAGACTCAAGAAAGTCAAGACATGCTAACAGCAGTCGGGCGAAGTTCTCGTCGTTCGGTCCCCAGATGTCCTGATTTGCTTTGACCATATCTTGCATGCGGCGGAACATGTGAGCTTCAACCGTACGACCTTCGATCCTCTTGATACCGCTTGTCAGCAGCTGCCTGTTCTTCATCAACTCGGCATTGCTGGCATCATTGCTTTCGGTGAGCATAACACTCCCAGTGCTCGTTGTCTTGTGGTGTCCTCGAGGACGTTCCTCCGAAGCATTGCCCATCATGATATCGCTTGACGTGCTTCCAGTGCTCTGTCTACGTTCATTACTCCTCTCATTGATTGGCAGTTCTTCGAGAACAGGCTTCTCCATCTCTTGTTCAGCCGCCGTTGGCTCGTCACCGACGAAAGGGTCTTCATACACCTGCACTTCCTCCTGGGCATCAGTTCCTCGGGTGCTGGGTCGATCTGGTGAACGCATACGCGGGCTTCGAGTTGATGTCCTGAGGCTTTCGATATCAAGGTTACCCATTGACTTTGGACTCTTCAAGGCTGAAGCTCTTGGACTGGGGATTGCTAAGCGTGATGAAGATGATGTTGGCTTCGGAGGGGTTCGCTGCACTGGTTGTGAAGGCGGTCGTGACAGGTTTGGAATAACCATCGTAAAGTTATCATCTTCTCCCAGATCGATCGCGTCATTGTCAACCACTGCGCTCTTGTCAAGACCATTTCTCTGCCGGAACGGAATGGTGCCTGGGTCATGGTGACTTTGCGAACGAACCCAAGGCTTAACCATCGTAAGGTCCTCATCCTTGGCTGGACTCAGAGCTGGACTGCCATGTCGAGATCCAGTAGCAGGAGATCTCTGCTGAGTCACACTTTGCCCCAATCTAGACTTACTTCGAATGGGACTGACGTTGGGACTTTGCTGTGTTTGAGCTCGAGGGCGTGCTGAGCTTTTTGGGGCAACAGATTTCTTCGTTGTAGCTGGAGCCGGAGTCTTTTCAGGCGTTATCGATGGAGTCGCCTTCCCTGTCCGTCTTACAGCGTACGGATCTGCAGTCGCTGGCCGTGTCAACTCTGGTCGCGTACGTATCGGCCGACGAACAGTGCCGCCCATCAATGATCCTGTTCCGCTAGGGTTCTTGAGTGCTGATTTCGACGAATCTCCAGACATTGCTGATGGTGGTCGTGCTGGGCCGGAGGAGGCGGTCGATGCATTGGAAGCGGTTCGGACACCTGCACCTAAAGATTTCGCTGATTGCGATTTCACAGGTGAGTAACTTGCAGCAGCAGAACTAGGACGTTCGGGAACACCTTTAGCAAGTGCCAACTTCGCCCTCCTCTGCTCAGCAATCTTCTCCTTCAGCGCGCTACGCGCAGCTCCTGCCCCTACGGATTTGGAGAATGACGCGGTGCTGGTTTGGGAGGATGCGAGCGAGGCATTCGGGTTATTCGGGTCTTTTTCAAGAGCGGTCTTCTCTCGTTTGTCAAGCGTCTCAAACATTCTAGCAATCATGTCAGTTCGTAATTGCGAAGTCATTCGGGGTTTCAACTTACGCTTCTGCCCGCTGAGGCCAAACTAAAGCAAAAGTCCAATAAGTGCTTCGATATGCTTCACGGACCTTGGGGTTAGCATCAGTTACGCCTTTCTTGATGACCTTGTCCAATGTCTCCAAGCCTCCTGAATGCTCAATCTGCGATTTATGCTTTCGGATTAGAGTCTTAACCCAGCTAGCGGAATGTGTGCGAGGTTGGACATTCTTGTCCTGTGCAGCGAGTGAGACGTGCTGCATAATGCGATTGTTGAACGACACATTGGAGATAATAGTATCCACAGTGACATTTCCGTTCTGGGCGGCAATGTTCTTTGTCGCAGCACACATTTTGATGAACGATTGGAGCAAGATCTCCACCCAAGGATCGATGGCATGCCCAAAGGTTTTTGCGAGCTCTTGTACCAATAGACAACCATTAGTAGACATGGTCGTTCGGAGAGTGTTCGCGACCTTCAAGATGCCGTCTAAAATAGACTTGATGCCTATGATGAAGGCTCCATGGAACTCCGATGGCGCATTTCCCTTCAATATACGCCGAAGTTTCGTGGTGTTCTTGTCTCGCGCTAGCCAATTCTGCTCTGTCTCTTTTCCTTCGAAGTGGGGTGCCATATCCCGGAAGATGTCATCCAATTCTCGTTGGGTATAAATGTGTATGGGATCCATCGGGACGATCTCGGTCGGAGGTGGCAGCTCCAATGCCAAGCTATCTGCCATCCCAATCTCAGGTTGTAAAGTCTCTGCTCTCCGTGCTGGCAACGGTCGCTCTGCTCTTGGCAGTGGTGCTGGCGGTAATTCTGCTTCTTTTGGTGCTGCACCGTTTTCGAGATGGGAGATAATGAAGGTTGCAATTGCCTTTCGGACGTTGAGGGCGATGAGCTGTTTTTTCAGATTCGCCTTTGCGTGCTCTGGTGCGTGCCTATTCTAGTATTAGCCAGTTTGTTCTATCCGATGAAATCCGTTTGCGTACCCAAACAAATCCACAACAGCCCTTTTCGCCGTATCGCGGACGCCGGCGTCTGCATCTTCGAGGTTGGCCACTAGCTGGTTTGAGTAGCTCTTGAAGGGAAGGCCTTCGTTCTTGTTCATCTGTCGTAGCTCGGATTAGCTTTCGCCCCTCTCTCAAACTCTGTGGTATAACCAACCTTGACTATCCAGGTCATGGAAGCATCCTTGGCACGGGCATTGTTCCCCTTGATTGACTCGTGTATGAGCGTTTCCACCTCGGTGGGCATCAGATGATGCAAGTCGGCCAGTATCATGACGGTGGCAGTGCGGTGGCTCTCGCGCGCGTCGCCCAGCTTGTCGTGCAGGATGGCGGACAAGACGGCGGATTGGGAGGTGAGAATCTGGGTTTCATTCTGGAGCTGTAGACGCTTAATATAGTGGCTCAGGGTTGAGAAGCCGGTGGACACGAGCGCGGCCGACGTCGAGGCCGTGATGGCGAGGCGGATACACTCGAATATGGCAGCCTGGCAGGTGTCTGGGACGCGATTGTGCTTGATGCCAGACTTGAGGTTGGTGAAGAGTTGGAGGCGCGCGTCGACGTTGGTGGAGGGCTTTCGCAGGGCTGCGAGCAGCTCGGCGGCCTGTTGTTCCATGGCGCCGTGGGAGAGATTGAGTGCTGGGTTCGCTGAAGCTGCGGGGTTACATGAGGATGGGAGTCGGCACCGCTGTGTTTGGGCGCCCGTGTGTTGACCTCCAAACATGACAGGGAAGGCACACCTAACGGGGGCCCACTTTGGGCCACGCTAGCATCGTAGCAACCCCGGCCGTGCTCCCCTCACCACAACACGGCCCAGCGACTGGCTCTCCGACGCTGGCGGGCTGTTTAGGCGCACTCGCCTTGCATCACCATGCCCATCTTGTCCGTTATCGAACTGCACCGGCGGGGTTCTCAGGAGACATCCGACAACTACCTTTTAATCTCACGCATCACTGGCAGCAACATACATTGTGAGGCTCAAGTTTTGAGGGAACGAGTGACGAATTATCAATTCCCAGGGTGCGCTGTTTGCGTGCACAGTAAAGACTGTTGGCCACTTGAACCGAGCAGTGGTGTTAATGGGAGCCCATGTAGCCCGAATTATTCATCGTTCTGGGCCTTCCTCTCATCCCAAACAGCGATGGCATCCTCAGCGGCTTTGACACCGCTCAAGGCCATTGCGCCAAAGGTAGGCCCCATGCGGTTTGCACCATCAACTTCACTGAGCTCCATACCTCCAACGATCAATCCTGGCACAATCTCACGGGTACGCTTGACAATGGCGTCCTCGGCAGTGCGCATATCAAGGCCTCGCATGCCACCCAGCTTGGAAATCTGTTGCATGGAGACGAGGCGCTTAACACAGAAAGCACCAAAGGGACCATCGTGGCCAGTAGTCGAGATGACAAGAGGGGCGTTGATGGTATTGGGGTCCATGCAGGACTGATCTGGTTTGTGTTAAACGGGACGATTATGTCTTAGTTGGGTAAGAAACATACCATCATGATGCATGGACACCAATGTCCAGTTGGTGACCACACCGGCAATACGAACAGCGTTAGGATCCTCAGCAGTAGGGGCTGGGCGGGTGATGAGGTCCTCGACGGCTGTAGCATTGAACAGTTTGACGTTCGGGAATTGCAGCACCTTGCTCAACAAGGTGCTCGTGAACAGAGCAGCATGCTTAACGACAACGAAGTCGCCTTCGTCCTCATACGGCACGCCAATCTCGTTCAAGAAGAGCTCAGCAGGCTTCCGCATGACCATGGCACTGAAGAGCTGGCCACCGAGCCAAGCACCGCCTCCAGGAGCGACTCCAGCCTCTACAATGGCGATCTTTAGATCAGGACGCTTGGAGGCAATTGTATAGGCTGTGCTGAGGCCGCAAGATCCGGCACCGACAATGACAATGTCGCTTTCGGCGTAATTGTCGAGATCGGAAAAGTAGCGACGGGTCATGGCACGAGAGACCTGCGACTCGCGGATAGGAGCGAAAGTGAAGGTCTCCCACTTGTTCTCGATTTCGGCGAGCGTCTTTGCTTGACCATTGTTCGCTGGCTTGACAGCGAGGTCTTTCTTGACACTCAGGCCATTGCCGCTGGAAGCGACGGGGAGATCGAAGGTGGCAGCAGGAGGAGACATTTTGTATGTTGATCAGGGGGAGTCGAGACCTGCTTCTTGTTAAGGTTGTCCAATGTCAAAGGGGAAGAGCAAGCATGATTCTTTAGCGCTGGTATTATCCAGATCAAGTTCAGACCGTATAATCTCAGAACGAGTCTAGCAGTCCTCCTTTCCAGCACACTATTTGTAGCTCACGAAGCAAGCTGGCAAACAACATGTTGGAAAGAGAGAAATACCAAAAACGAACACCGGTTCATGCAGTATACTTAGTATTCAAAGTGTACCTTGATAGCTTGAGGATAATCTCCGCACGCAGAACGTGTCTTGCCTCATGGCGGCCATACTTGTGTAACGAAGTACCTGCACTATGGTTAGCAATTCTTACATGGCAATTTGGGTAGGGAAGATGAGTACGATGGTGCTTAGAGCAATTGCAGAGTTTCGGGCAGAGTTTCGGGCAGTATTGTGACTGTGAAGAAGGAGAAATCGAGGTCGGAGAGCGCGGAGGGGTCATTTAAATGCCTCGAGAGGTACCCCACCATGGTGACAGAATCCTCCTTGTACCGTCATCAACCGTTTGTTGGCGCGGGGTAGCTACGACTAGCCATGCACAAGAGCTCATTAAGAAAAGAGACCCACTGTTATCGAATGTGCTGGGCATCTGTAAGCACAGCATGTCGAGTCAATTGGGAAATAGATAGGGGATTGACGTTATCTAGGTCCCGAGTACCTCATGACTATGTGGCAGGAAAGCGTTATAGTTTTCAATTCTGATAGATGAGGAAAAAGGACATTTCGAAATTGACTGGCCTCGTCTTGAAGTCGTGCAAAGTGACTAGATCTCAACAGATTTCGGCTGAATCGTCGGCGGGTCCTCTACTCCGCCTAAGTCGCTTCTACGGATAGGTAGAGCTTGTACTCTTGTTAATGCTGTTACGAAAGGAATTTGTAAGTTCCACTGAGCTTTTTGAGCGACCCAAGATAGACTTGCTGAACATGGTGCATATGGAAATGTGACTACAAAGTTTATGGTAAGGCATGACAACATTTGCTTTCAGAAGACATGTCGTAAACAGGCAAGAACTGAGCCCATATGGGAGCAGAACGTATTCTAGAGGTTGCTAGTACGTGAACATGGTCACTGAGATTGCTCAATGGAGGAGCGCGAGTCTTCCTGGATTTCGTTGGATCAAGACTTTCATAGGCGTAGGGTTGCATGATCTGAGACATTGTTTCAAGTCGCAATGGCGCTGATCCGCGGGTGAGATTTAGGAGTGTGCATATATTCCCGAAAGTGTGGCTCTGTGGATCTACTGAGAAGATGTTCCTATGGCATTTACTTCGAGAACGACATGATACTTGACTCGGAGAACAAGCCGTGCTCGGTAATCGAATACATGCCGAATATCATCTCCGCTCAAACCGAACGAACAGGGTCCAGGTAGGTATGAACAAGCAAGGATGGCGTGGATGTCAAGTTGTTCTGACGTGCTGATCAAACGTCGTGACACAATTCGAAACGAAATGGTATGGCGAATAAGAGCACGACGGATAGGCTGGACAAACGCAGAGGATCTTTGACCAACCTTTTGAACCAACGAGAGCAGATTTCAGGGTAATGTTGTGCAAGTTATGAATGGAGACGGAACCAGGAACGTGGACGTTTGTGGACGGTTAGCGGAGGCAGATATGCTGCAACTAAAAGCTCTGACGCGTAGGACAATACGTGGATATCAAAAAGCAGCATGGATGTCATTGGGGTTGATGTTGATGTTGGGGTTGGTGTGAGGGCCGATCCCGGTAAGCTGGATCCTTCAGGCACCGTTCGGCTCGATGAAACATGTCCGCGATCCCTTGCTATTCCCGCTCGTCTCAGAAGATGTGGCTTGATGAAAGTGCTGATCTTTTGATTGGAATCGAATTATCCAGATGTGTGCACGAGGAGTGGTGTCACACGAGGATTGATGGCAAATTGCGGCTGTGTGCCACGGGCGGGCGTTGATTGTACTTCGTAAAGGAATAAGGATGACGGGGGCGAGGCGGGACGCAGGTACATTAGGGTGAGACTGGGCAACGCTATGAGGCTTCTTTATGTCTTTGGCAGGTATGTTGTGCCACGATGCTAGTGGTTGTGCGCGTTGCGGGGAGCATATCTGGACTCCTTCAATTTCGCATGGCGACGACTACATGTTAGGTAAGGTGGACGCCGCGCGACAGCATCCTGGAGGAGCACTTGCGGGCGGGGACCGAGGGGCCATTCATCTGGCCGCGTACCTGCAGCATCTTGAAGGAAATGTGCAGCTCATATGACGAGCATGCTGTGCTGATGGAGGCGCGGCGACCAGCTAGCTGTGAATTGCAACTAGGACGGGCTATTTTCAGCAGTCGTCGAGGGGTGCTTCCTCATTCGGCGCTGGACCACTCGCCTGGAGCCAGTCGAACGTCTTGAGCGTGCGCACGCAACGGCAGCTCTTTGCCGCGCTATCCTGAGGGTGGTCAGATAGCCAGAAAGAGATGCCAGCAATAGGTACGCTGCGCGATGAGCATTGGCTGGGGCGAGGCTCCGTCGCCTTCGAGAAACAGAAGACTGCCGTCAAATATGGTGCTATCAGCATTTTATCAGCATTTCTAGTGAAACCGAGAAGAATTGTTCGCTGTCAGCCTTGTGGCAAGGATAACAAACTGCAACGTCGGAGCATGGCACGGCACACGCGTGCTGTGTTGGTTTGTCAACATCATTGTACTGTGGCAGCCACAGAAACCACATCATGGCATTTGAAAGGTCCCTCAGCAGTGACTGACCTCATGCTTGTTAATTCACGTTGGGAGTCCCGGCTGCAAAACAGCGTCGTCGAGGGCTCTACAGTCTGATATCCCATGTCAACATTCGAAGCTACTCCGACGGCTCGCGATGATCAAGAGATCGCCAGTGGATGTGGAGGGCGTCTTGGCAGGCCCTTGACGCATCGGGCTACGAGGCCAGAACCCGAAACACACGCTGGAGCTGCTGCGGCTGACAGAAACCAACGTCGCAGCACGTCTGGGTTTGCTGCGTTCTCGAACGCCGTCCGCTGCGTGCTGCTGCGTGCTGCTACCGTCTACGTGCTGCTTGGTGCTGCTCGCCCTCTCTGACCACAACGCGGTGTGTGTGTGCCGCAATCGAGCGAACAGACCCCCGTCTGCCGTCAACTAGACCCTGGGCCGCTCTCTGCAAGCTAGACCGCCAACCGACCCCTGCGCCGTCTGGTCTCCAACACCACAAGAGGGGGGACAGGCGACTGAAGCCGGCCCTGCTCTTGCTCCTCTGCTGCGACCACAGAGCCTCCTGCTAGCCGCTCGTGCTGTCGCCGCTTGCTGCTGACTCTGCGTTTGCTCTTCGAGGTTGGGGCATCGGCTCAGGTTGCACGGCAGATTACTTGCTTGCCCGTGTCTGCTCTCGACTCGGCCTGCAGACGATCATATCCCAAACTGCCCCCGTATCGTCGCCGCCGCCCTGCGACCACCTCGCTCGCCAGCTCTGAGGCGTTGCCCTCTCCCCCGCCCGACCAGCACCTCCACCGCGCTGGCCCACCATGGAGTCGCCAGGCGCCTACCCAGAGTCGCCGCTGGACCAGGACGACGTCGTGTATCCGTGCAAAGGATGCGGAGAGGTACCAATCCACTTTGTCCCAGCACACTTGTCCCAGCCGCTAACGTCGAGGCAGATTCTTGAGGAAGGAAAGGCCTTTGAGCTCGGTATGCTGCTTCCCCACTGAGACATGACGCCCGCGTGCCTTCCCGCCGCCGCGCCCTCGTTTATAAGACTCGACACTGACTTCGTCCAGCTGGCAACCGATGGCACATTGACTGCTTCCGCTGCAACACCTGCGGCACACTCCTCGACTCGGATGCGAATCTGCTCCTCCTCGGCGACGGCTCGTTGATCTGCAACAACTGTACATACAGCTGCAACCACTGCGGCAACAAGATCGAGGATTTGGCCATCCTGACGGGCGACCAGGCCTTTTGCGCCAACTGCTTCCGATGCCGCAACTGCAAGCGCAAAATCGAGAACCTGCGCTATGCACGTACCTCGCAGGGTATCTTCTGCATGTCGTGCCACGAGTCGCTCATGGCCCGCCGCCGGAAAAAGTCCAAGAAACCTCCAGCACAAGTCGCGCCCAAGGTCGACAAGTCGCTGCCCGCCCTCCCTCCGCAGGCAGAGCTGCCCCACAGCACTTTTACGCCCGAAATTGACACCCCTTCAGACATCTTCTCAGAACCCACTACTACCGATGTGTCTCCCAGGCCGCCACACTCGAGGAGAGCCGATTCAGCGTCCAACTTTAGGCGCGATACATCGCCTGTTGGGGACCGATCTCGTAGAGGTACGTAATGTCGTTTGGACAACTCTTGACATCGCATGCACTAACATGCTGCTTCTAGACAACACTACACTCCCAGCCACGACCTACAACAAGGACAACAACCACGTCGATGCCTCAGACGTTGGAGATGATAGCATTTTGCTGCCATTTGCGCTCGATCCTAACCCTGCCCCTGGCCCCTCGCCTCTTGGTAGATCTTCAAACAAATTCAACGATCGATCATTGGGTCTTGGCCAAACATCGGCCACAGAGCCAAAGAGCAGCCGTGATTATTTCAATAGGCCCTCGGGAGACCACCGGGAGGTGCTCAAGGAGAATGGCTCTCGCTCCGCTTCCAAGGAAAGTCGACCACCACCCAGCCCGCACATTGCGTACCAAGAGAAGGGCCGGCAACCCTCAGACAGTCTTGTAGACACCTTGAAGAAACGGAAGGATGGTGCAAGTGAGTCTCCTGTTGTTGAGTCGCGGTCTAGAAGTCAGCATGCTTCGCCCGCCCCTTCTTCGGCCACAGAACCTTTCAAGTTGCAAGACGTACCCAAGAACAAGAAAGCGGAGGCGAAGCGCAAAGAGTCGCATTCGAGGACTCCACCGCAGCAGCAGCAGAGCTCTCCGACCGTAGACATGTCCGCCCGCTTGAGCAGACCCCTTATTGAGCCTACATTCTCGTCCTCGCCGCCACTCACATCTCAAGATTCGCCCGAAACTTCTGGATCGTCGTTTAGCTCCAACCAGAGAGTCGAGCGACCAGCTCGGGGTGATTCACTGAATGCCTCAACCCTCAAGCCGGCTGCGTCTTTGTCGAGAAGTGATCGACCCATGCCGTCGCCTACGACGCCAACTGTGACCCATCCTGAGAGAACATCGTCGACCACTGCAGCTGCCGCGCAGCTACATGCCGGATTAGGCATCACCAGCCAGGTGGAGTCTCCAGCTTCCAAGACGCTCTCAGATGTTCCGATCCCCCCTGCGCGTTCCGCTGGAAGACCCCCACCCCCGTCTAGTGATAACTTCACCTCTCCACGCAATCCGCCGCAACCACCTCCACCTCAAGTACACAAGACTAGTGAGTCCACAAGTAGCGTTCAAAGCGAGTCGTCAAGAGATGTGTTCACTCCTGTCGGCCTTCCTCGGTATAGTCATCAAGGCGATTTCTCCATGGATGAGGATTTTGCTCGACTGCTTGGCAATCAGGAGAAGGAAGAGAGGGACGCTGGAGTCTTCAGGAGAGTTTCCAATGCTGTCTCCAAACATGGCCGTAGTTTCAGTGATCGAGGCTCAATCAACTCACGAGGTCACAAGAAGTGGCCGACAAACGGCTCCATCGAGATCAGTAGTCCTACAGTTGCGTCGCCGAACACGAATGAAGAGAGCGTAAACTTGAGAAATGAGCTTCGCCGCGCCCAACAGCGGATTGCTGAGCTTGAGGCCGAGAAAAACGGACTTCAAGAGTCCATGCATAGCGCTGCAGATATCAGACAAGCGAACACTGTCTTACGAGAGAAACGCAACACGATGGCTGTCTTAGACACACAGCGAGAGATGGTGATCCGCGAGTTGGAGATAATGACAGAACATCTCAAGCGAGCCAAAGACAGCAACGGCACTATGGACATCAACCAACTCAAGTCAGACGTTCTCAAGGATTTTGCTAATTCTCTGCACAAACTGAAGGACCAGTTGGGGGGCCAAATCGAGGATCTCATTTCGAAGAGGGCTGAGCTGACCGATGAAATCTCAAACCTGATTCAAATGAAAGACAAGGGATTCCAAGAGTATGAGTCACTTACTGCGGCCAATGCGAGATTATCTGCTACAAATAGGGAGCTTGTGGACAGTATTCAGAAGACGTTCCAGAATAACAAGAAGGGAGCACCTAGTTTGGATACCTCCGCGAACGGCCTTGGCATCTACAACGCGCATCACAAGGGGGGCAAGTCGGATATCTCTGTTGATGCACCTGGACTCCCCCACGAGCACTCTTTTGCCAACCTGCACGACGCTGACAGCGAGGCTACGTTGGCGCAGCCACAAGTTGTTAACATCCGGAAGACCGGCAAGCCTACCAAGTTCTCTACCTGGAAGAAGGGTGGGCAGGCTATTACCAAAAACGTCACGAAAGGCTTCAAGGGAGCATTTGGATCAGAAGCAAAACAGGACGACTACACCATCAAAGTCATTGGCACACCGTACGGTTCGGTACACACGCAGCCCGATCTCGCGTCAATGTCCAGCTCAATCAAGAGTCGGGAGACGGACCAAGGAACGCCAAAAGGCTGGTTCAATTCGAAACCCGGTACAGGCAGGCAGCAACAACAGCAGGGTCGCTTCAAGCCTATGCAACATGATAATAGCAGTACCAATCTGGTTGCTGATGCTAGCACGAGTCTGTTTGGCTCTGACCTGACAGCTCGGTGCGAGTTTGAAAAACAGATGATACCGCGTGTCGTTAGCCGATGTATTGAGGAGGTCGAATTGCGCGGTATGGATGTGGAAGGTATTTACCGCAAGAGTGGAGGAAGTTCGCAAGTCAACCATGTTCGGAATGGGTTTGAGTCCGAGAACGACTATGACATTTCAGATCCCGATCTGGATATTCATGCTGTTACATCAGCACTCAAGAACTACTTCCGTAGACTGCCTGTACCGCTGATCACGTTCGCCGTGTATGACCAGTTCTTGGAAGCAGGCCGTAAGTGTTCTCACAACCCCTGACCAGATTTAACTGCTAACACATCACAGAGCTCGAATCTTCGGAAGCCAAATCAAAGGCACTTCTCGCTGCCGTCAACGAGATACCAAAGGCACATCGTGATACACTTCAATTCTTGGTTTTCCATTTGTCGCGAGTGATCCAGCATGCGACGGAGAACTTGGTAAGCAGGAATGTTAGACATCTAACATGCATTGACTAACGTGTCTCTAGATGACCCCACTCAACCTTGCGGTTGTTTTCGCTCCAACTATCATGCGGCCTATGGATATCCAGCGCGAACTCACTGATGTTCAGCAACAGCGTGTGGCAGTGCAAGCTCTACTCGAAAATTACAAGACTGTCTTTGGGGAGGACTAAGCCGACCAGAACATTCTTGTCAGCAGTTCGGGGGAGGACTTCGCGAATATTCCCAAAGACGAATGGCTGCACATTGCGACCTACTGCGGTGGCCCATCTTCCCTTCTCAAAGAGTTCATTCCCAGCAAGAAACCCTCTCCTAGTCTGGAACTACAGTCCTAGTCACATTACAAACATGGACATATTCGGGGTGAGGAGCAGGCTGAGGAAAAGACGAGTTTGTCTTTCACTTTTCTCTTTTCAAGAATTTGCAAACTTCGACATCTTCGTGTATTGAGCAGGGCGTTGTAATGTTGATGGGTCGGGGCTCTGCCTTTAACGACCATTTCTTGTATCATACAACTTTCATTCTAGCTCTCAATGTCATTCATCTGAATGATTATTGAACCAGCGAGGCGTACATGGAATGTGGGGATGAGAAGTTGATATTATACCCTTGAGGGTCTGCCTGTTAGCTCTTGATGGAATGACTGCCAGGCAGAAGTGGAATGAGATCAAAGAATACTTTTTACTGTTACAAATCAAGCATCATTGCATTTAGTCGTGCATGAGTTGACTACTTACCTAAGCTTGAGTTCCGAGATCTCCCTAGGTCGGACTGTTCCTATCCTTGGCGCTGTGACGTCACGTCGACAGTCTAAGCGAGCACGCATGTGAGGGAGCCTGTTTCGCGTCGTCTCATTGTCTTTATCTGCCATCGGTCCCACGTCCATCAACAGATCTACATCCCACGCGTCAGCCAAATACTGTGCTTGAGCCTCCAAACTTCTCACCGTCGACCCTCACCAGCATACCCCACCGACACCAACCATCATGTCGTACGCAGACATCGCTGCCAAAGGCCCCAAGCAGAGCCCAGATGAGGTAATTTCGGCGTCGGATTGTGTCGTGTGAGCTTGAGCTAACAGTACTGCAGGCGTAAGTTGATCCCTCTCTACCCAAGCAACAGCATCGTGAGCGACGACGTTGGCGACTCACTGTGCGCAAGCACGCGGACCGCCTTCGATTTACTCACCGCCTTTCCCCAACAAACATATGCTAACTAAACGTCACAGTCGTGCCCCCGCTCCAGTAGAAGTCGAGCGCTCTGATGATAGCGTTCACTCCCTTGTCGATGTCGACAGCCCGCATATCTCCTCTGTCCCATCTGACTACGAGTCGCAATCGATCAAGACCGACACTCAGGCTGAACGCGTTGAGCGTGAAGAGGAGATCAAGGAGACCGCAAAGGATCTCAGGTCTAAGGCCGCCGCAAAGGCACAGTCTGCAAAGGAGAGGGCGAGGAAGAACGCCGACAACCCAGTGGTTTTGAGCAACGCCATTGGGTTGACAGTCGTTGGTGGCATCCTCGGATTTGGCGCATACCGCAAGTATGTCCGTGGAGAGTTGACTGGCAAGGTTGTTGCTGCTTGGGCTGGTGTCATCGGACTCTTCGCAGTCGGAGACTACTACGTTAGCCAGTGAGTACTTTCTAGAGCGATTTTGACGGCAGATTGTAGGACTGACCCATGCCGTAGATACTTCCTCAAGCGCAACCCACCGAAATAAATGGACCATTGTGCGGACTGTGTTTGCTTCATATTTATTCTCTACTCTTCTCGCACTCTCCCAGAACGGCTGCATGACGGAATCGTTGATGTTTACCTATGATTGATGATGAGGTCGGCTTCTCTCCTTCAAGCGGTAATACTGTAACAGGCAAGGTGTTCTCTACTTGGGACAGACTTTGAATGTGGGTTGCTTTTGGCAGGTCCGCCTCTGTATATACATGAGATTCACGTCGCAATAATACCCATACATAAGCACCACCGCAACAATCCCACTATATGCATTATGATCCTTCTGACACAATTCCCATCTACCAAGGTTCTCCAATCGTCGCTTCAGTGGGCTGCCCAATTCGGAATTACATACCAGAAAACTACTTGAGGAAACACGTGACTGCGCTAATCCGGGCTCCTCCGCTTATTAGAAATGCAGGCCGGACGACGGAACATTTCGAGATCGGCTTGCCAACGCCGCCACGACCTTCGTTTCCTCTTGTCATTCCCTTGTCCCCTTTTAACGTCATGTTTCGAGCAGCCCCCCGTCTAATTGCGCGTCCTGCGACGCTGCAAGCCGTCCCGCGCACCCTCGTCGCCCCATCCCGACGCTTCCTCAGCACAGCTCCTCCGGCCCAGAAATCAAGAAGCTGGAAGAGCTTGGCTGCGCGTTTGGGAGCTGCTGGCGCTATAATATACTACTACAACACTACGGACGTGTTTGCGGAGGAGCCTCAACGTAAGCTTCAAAAGAAACGATGACGTTGCTGCGCCAGGAGCAACAAACTTAGCATTTGCTTGCTAACCTGGTATTACAGACAGCGTACAAGCCCTCCCAGAAACCGACGTCGAATCCGAACAACTCCCCACCATCGAAGCCATCTCCTCGGAGCGCCAAAAGCGCAAGGCCGTCCAGGCGCAACTCGACGCCCAGAAAGCACAACAAGAGGAACAGGAACGAAATGCCGCACCAGCCAGCGGGAGTGAAGGCGGAATGGGAGACCTAGAAGCAGAGGCAGACCAGCAGGGCGCATTCAACCCTGAAACGGGCGAGATCAACTGGGACTGCCCATGTCTGGGTGGCATGGCAGACGGGCCCTGTGGCGAGCAGTTCAAGGCGGCGTTTAGCTGCTTCGTGTACTCGACCGAGGAGCCCAAGGGCATGGACTGCATCGACAAGTTCAAGTACGTGTCTTCCCGCTTGCAGAACACATTTCCACGCTCGTGTGGCATGATCTCTAGCTCAGATTACTAACGCCATATCCAACAGGGACATGCAGAATTGCTTCCGCGAGTACCCCGAAGTCTACGGCTCAGAACTCGACTCCGACGCCGACGACGACGACGAAGCTGTCGCCGCTGATCTCGGCGCGCCTGCAGATGCTACGCCCGCGTCCCCCGCGCCAGCATCAGCTGCTTCTCCTGTGGCCGAGGTAGAGGCCGAGGCGGCGGCGCCCAAGGCCGAAGAGGCCAGCTCGACAAAGCACAAGCTCTCTGGCGACAAGAACGATGGGAAACTCGCTCTTGTACCCGCCACTTACAAGCCTGATGCACAGAAAGAGCAGTGAACCCGTCTTTGTCAGAGAGAAGGAGCGTATCTGCTCTCAGCTGAGAGATGAGAAGAGAAACACAAGAAAAGTAAAACACGCGTAAAAAGAGGCTGTACAACGATCTCGAGACGGCACAGGAAAAGAGAGCCTTTTGTACCATAGAACCACTGTACGATGGATGCATTATCAGGGGGTGGGTTGGATGGGAGCATGGAAATGGTACGGCCGACAAAACGGGGAGGCACGAATTTTGTTCTCCCTAGTTTTCGAGAATCTGAATCATGTATGAAGAATGTATAATATGTATCTCACATAAGTTCAATTGTTCCCGAGTGTGCCTTTCTTAGTGTATCGTGAAAGCAGGATCCTTGATCCAAAGCCCCGTAAGCAACGAACCGTGCTCGATGGGGATACCTCACACAGGAAAGAGAACAGGAGGCAGAACACGAAGAAGTAACAAGAAAACATAATCAATTATAATCACATACACTGATCCCCTTACCAAACCCAGCTAAGCCAAGCCCAGACAGGCTACGAGGTAGCAGCTAGCTACTTAGCTATCTAATTGCGCCGAAAAACACCAGCAAGGAAATACCCGCCCCCTTTCGAAATGTGCACCGAGTTCTGCTCTCAAAGGTGGACCACTGCTTCCGGGACCGCATGTCATGCTCTCTTTACTCCGTGGGGACGAGACCAGCTTGTGCATGCTCAAGCGTAGGTTGGAGGTGCCCGTATGCAGCTTGGAAAGACGAGTCTGCCACACTGAATTCCGGTTCTACGCTTCAGTCTGCGTCCTCAGCCCCTTTCCAAACTATATTCGTGCCATAGGTTCGATCAAACGCCAGCAGAGCTGCATAGGTCATCGTCTTCTAAATCTCCAACTTTGCGTATCCGTCTTGTCCCTCGGCGATGGGCTGCGCCTCGGTATCGCTGCCTTCACGCTGCACGCCGCTCATGTTCTCTTCGCCCTTGCCGACGCCGAACAGGCGCATGGCTTCGGTAAGCTGGGCCACGGCATCCTCGCTGCTCAAGCTGCCGGGTAGTCCTTGGCCGCTGAGATTGCTGCTGATCTTCTTGGTGGCTTCCTCGAGAGCGCGGACGCGGCGCTGGAAGTTGAGGCGATCAAGGAAGAGTTGTTGGCGGCGGCGTTGGTGATCACGGCGCTCGGCGGCGAGGAGCTTCTCAAAAGCGTTGAAGTGGGCGAGTTTTAGTTGGAGTTTCTGCAGTTCCAGATTGACCGAGCCTGAGACGAGTCGTGTGATGTGGCGTTCCTCATGGGAAGCGAGAGCAGACGAACGAGCTGCTGAGAGCGCGAAAGGTAGGGTGACAAGAGGATTGCCCTCTGCTGTGGCGTCCTTGGTGACCAAATCTGTTGAGTCGACGTCCATAGCATCGCCACTTTCTGCCTTGAGGTCTGAAGGCGCTGGTGTGGACTTTTCACCCTCCTTCTCCTTGCCCTTTTCTGATGGCGCAGTAGGGGCCTTGTTGATCTTCTCTTGAAGTATGCGCTTCATTTCACCAACACTGCGGCCGGAAGCAACAGCAGCCTCTGTGACATTTGCCGGAGCGAGGCCAGCAAGGAAGCTGACAACGCTGAGGATTGGGTTGTCGGCATGGTGGATGGGAACGCGGCCTTCACTGAGATACTCAAGATCGCGGAGGAATTTCGTTGATGGCGCTGCGGATTGAGACTCTGGTAGATCTGCCTCGATGTACTTGTCTTCGATTTCGAGCTGGAGGAACTTCATCACGCACTGTTCGCGGGTCTTGGTCTGGACGTGATCTGCGACGCGATTCCAGTCGTCGTCAAATTCCTCCAATCCTTCGAGCAGAAGAAGAGTCTCCTCTTCTGTCCACTTCTCCTCGGTCTCTGTTGTTGAAGAGTACTCCGGGTTCGAGATCTTGGTGAAATCGGCTGACGAAGTTCCCGATGGGAAGTTACCTTCTACAAAACATCTGGGGCACAGATCGCGCTTCAGACCACCGACACTCTTAGTTTGGCCTGGTTGTTCTGAAGGCTTTGTCTCGTGGAAATGGACCCGGGTGCACTCGACGCCACAGCTGAAGCAATTAATGACCTTGACAGGCTCCTTTGCCGCAGCTTCTAGGTCCTTCACATCTGCTGAGCCACCGTTAGCCGCGCCTTCGCCATTGGCTGCTTTATCTTTTGGTTCAGCAGATGCTTCCTTGCCATTTGCCTCGTAAATGTTTCGTCCAGCAAGCGTCTTGGTCTCGCTCTTTACGGTTGGTTGCTGGCTCGCAGCGCGATCAGTGCCAGCGTGCTGCTTTCCATCGGTAACTTTTGAGCCAGGGCCGGGTTGGAATGGTTGAAGTCCACGGGGGGTGTCAACAGTAACACGGAAGTGGCCGGTGAAGGGCGGGCCAATGTTCGATGGGCGTTCCTGAGGGTCAACCTGAGACCAGTTAGCATAGTTGGAAGCGTAACCATCCGCGTCGTGTACCTGGTAGTTGATCAAGCCCCACTGCTCAAGAAAGGCGTGCACGCGCATGATTGCGCATACATCTCCAGCCAAATTTCTCCGACAGGCTGTGACGGTTAGATATTCTGACGGGTTGAGGCGGTAGGTATTGATCATGAAATCACGGTAATCGCGGTAGACAGCGGGTGTCTTGCTGCGATTGCGGTTGTTGAAGAATTCTGGCAAAGCCTTACGTTCCCGGTAATCAATGTATCGCATGTCGAACCAGGTCGCATAGCTTGGAATGATGGTCGCATAAGTCTGGGTGACGAAGTGGGAGCGGGCAGCTGATTGCAAATCAGCCTTTGCCTGTGCTTCTGGGTCTACAGCTTCGGTGCCTTCGCCATCCTTGTCCTTTTTGGCGTCGTCGGTGCCGCCCATTTCTTCGTCATCCTGGCCGTCGGCATCCTCAGCATCTGGGCGAGGACCGTCGGGGGCGTCGAGAAGGCTTTCTGATACTGGAGCGGGAGTGGAAGCTGAGGGCTCGTTGGAAGACTCCTTGACGGGGCCATCTTCGAGCATGCTGGTGTCTATGAATTCGTTTAGCAAATCCGAGTCGAGAGAGGACAATGTCGACGACCCCGACTGGGGCGGCACTGTCGGCGCCATGGCTGCAGCGAACATGTCGAGCAGACGTGGCAGGCCGGCGATGTCGTGGGCGCCCAGAAGCTGCGTGGTGTGGACGCGGTGGAGGTCGGGGGCGCGGGAGTCATTGGACAAGATGCGACGTACCTTGATCGAGCGCATTGGTATCTGTGGCACCTGCTCCAGAGAGGTCCTGTGCAGATGCGCTGGCAGCCGAGTCGTCGGCCATAGCTGGGACGAGCGCAGCAGCAGCACTGGCGATGCGACGGGGGCTAGCAGGTCCTGTGGGAGCCTCAGGGAGAGGCGCGTGAAATGACGAGAGTGGCACGATTTGCGCGACCTCGAAGAGTGCGCGTGGGCAGATTTGCACGTGCGGGGATGATGTGAAAGAGCGTGGGGATGGGGGCGATGGGGGAGGGAGGGTGTCGCGTCTGAAGTTCGCGATGCTCGACCGCGCCCAGCCAGCGCCAGAACAAAAGTCCGCCAAGGAGCTGCGTCACGTGATATAGACTCCCCCATGCTTCGATGCAAGGCAAAGGCTAGCGCCGGATATCTGAACCTGGCCAAACCGAGGTCTTCTGTGCCCGCGTTACGGCTGTTTCTTCGTCTTCTCCGTGTTTTTCTCCCATTGCTGCACTGCGCCAGGCTCTGGTTCCTTTAAAATTGGTGTTTTATTTCCCTTTCCCAGCGCCTTACCACACACGCCACCATGTTCTCCGTCGCCCGCAATTCGGCCCTCCGCTCCGCCAGGACCCAGCTCCGCCAGGCGCAACCCATTGCCGTCCCCCAGTACTCGGCCTTTGCACGACTGGCCTCCACCCTCGCCATCCTCGAACAGAAAGACGGAAAACTCAACCCCGCATCCCTCTCCGCCATCACAGCAGGAACCAAGCTCGGAGGCTCAATAACCGCCTTCGTTGCCGGAAGTGGGGTCAAGTCGGTCGCAGAGGAGGCTGCAAAGGCACAAGGCATCGAGAAGATAATATACGTCGACAATGCGGCATACGATAGGGTATGAATAATGGTTAAGATTTTCGCATACACAAAGGCTGATGTTCCCACAGGGTCTGCCCGAGAACTATGCACCACTGCTAGTCGAGAACATCAAGAAGGGAGGATACACACACATAGTGGCAGGCCACTCGGCGTTCGGAAAGAACATAATGCCACGTGTAGCTGCTCTCTTGGACAGCCAGCAGATCTCAGATATCACCGGCATCGAGGGCGAGGACAGTAAGTGGGGGTACCTAGGGCTGCTGGAGTCGACCATTGACATGACCAATAGCATTCGTCAGGCCCATCTACGCCGGTAACGCAATCCTTACAGTCCAATCTTCCGACAGCACAAAGATCATCACTGTCCGTGGTACTGCCTTCCCTGCCCCCGATACCGAGGGTGGATCTGCTACAGTAGAAGAAGGTGTCGACTCAAAGGCCGAGGCTCTATCCGAGTTCGTCTCCGAGAACCTTGCCAAATCCGACCGTCCCGATCTTGGTTCAGCAGAGAAAGTTGTCTCAGGTGGTCGTGGTCTCAAGTCCAAGGAGGAATTCGACAGGGTCATGACTCCCCTCGCCGACGCCCTCGGCGCAGCCATTGGAGCCTCCCGTGCGGCCGTCGACAGTGGTTTTGCAGACAACAGTCTCCAAGTTGGACAGACTGGCAAGAACGTCGCCCCAAAACTTTACCTATGTGCTGGTATCTCTGGTGCAATTCAACATTTGGCTGGTATGAAGGACAGCAAGGTCATTGCAGCAATCAACAAGGATGGAGACGCACCCATCTTCCAAGTCGCTGATGTTGGCCTGGTTGGTGATTTGTTTGACAAGGTTCCCGAACTCACAGAAAAGCTCAAGTCGCAATAGCACTGAGATGTAACTTACCTTGTACATACTTATAGTTTAGAGCATGAAATACCAAAAGAGTCATCATTAACATTATACCGGGACCATTTCAGCTCTGCTGGAGTTTCAAAGTCGTCTTTTCAATGCACATTTACATCTTATCACAAGCAAAACAAATGGGAGAGGAACAGGTCCAAAACTTGGCTTCAAAGCTTGGCACTCGTCAACGGCTGATCGGCGCTAGCAATCTGATCTCTAACACCTTGTACGAGGTCTTGTGAACCACATCATATATGAATCGAATCTGGATTCTGTCTCCCATCCTCTTGGATATTCAAAGACGTAACCATCTAGTATCCCGCCTCTTACCTCCCGAATTCGGGCCTACCATCTTTAATCATTTTCCACTTGCATCCCCAACTATTCTGCATCCGGCCTAGTCAACGCTTTCTCAGCAATATAAGTCATAGGTATTCCCTCCGGACCCTGTGATCTGCGGTCTACGATCTGGAACCTAAGGTACATACATTAGCTAAGGGTGTAGTCATCTTTCAACCCTCACACTCTGCCGATATTTTACTACTCCTTTGCTCCTACCCTATTTTCTCTTTGAAGACGCGGAAGTGTGATCAAGTCTTTGTCCGAAGAATGCATCGCCAGACATAAATGAGAGGGCACGATGCCGAATGATGGAGACGACGCAGCGCCGCCCGGCGGTTCCGAGTCCATCCTTGAGAACCAGGAAACCCGGGAGGACCAGCAACATGAATTCAAGAAAGCCAATTTAGGACAGACCGTCAGCAAGAGAAAGAGATGGTGGGATGTTGTGAAGCATTTGAAGGAGAAAGAGGAAAGTGATTGGTGGTTTGCGAGCACGGGAATTCCACTTTTAGCAGCAACACTGGGCCCTCTGGCAAATGTGAGCTCCATTGCGGCACTGGTGACAAGTTGGCGACAGATGAACATCGTTGATGGACAATCTGTGCCTGATTTTGATGGCGTGCCGTATGCGGATCCACGATGGTAAGTGTCACACTGCTACTTATGAGTTTACTACATGCAATACAGACTTGATTGGCTGACTTTCTTCAAGGTGTTACTGGATCAATGTTGCATCCCTGATCTGTGGCTTCTTAGGCAATCTCTTCCTTCTCCTCAACTTCACACAAAGGATTCGATACATCATTGCCCTTCCAGCTACCATCATCCTTTGGTATCTTTCCTCTGGATTCCTGATCGCTATCACGTTGTGCATGAATATCTACGATCCGCCGAACAGACCACAAGAGGGCTATACTCAGGGCTTTTGGTATGCCATCGCTGCTGCCTCATTCTACACTCTTTGCTCCATGATACTGATGGTCAACATGCTGGGATATTTTCTTGGACACTATCCGCAGAACTTTGCCTTGAGTGATAGTCAGCGAACACTCATTCTGCAGACCATGGCCTTCTTCATCTGGCTTGCGGGTGGAGCAGCAGTGTTTTCGAAGATCGAACAAGATGATGGCCAGACCGGCTGGGGTTTCTCAGACGCTCTTTACTTTTGCGACGTCACCATTCTTACTGTCGGCTTCGGTGATCTCGTGCCTACTACTGACGTTGCTCGGGGTATCGTGTTTCCCTACTCTGTTGGCGGTATCATTACACTTGCCCTCATTGTCTCCTCACTTTACAAAGCTGTTCGAGAGCTTGGCGAGGAGAAAATTGTACAAAAACATATCGAACGTATGCGCGAGCGGGCCGTTGAGAGGACAGTCACAAACTCATTCGACCTCCGTCACCGTGAAAGAGAGGCTCATCACCTTATTCGAAGGCGCACAATGGGATACCCGAGAATCAGTGCGCCCATCTCGCCACGACCATATAGAACACCAATGGGTGTTGAGACGGAGCAACATAATGGTGCTTTCCCGCGAGTCGCCAATGCACTGAAGAGGAAAAAGACGCCCAAGCTACTACTTCTGAAGGAGGAGAAAGACAGATTTATAGCAATGCGTCGGATCCAAGATGATTCAAAGAAATTCAAGCGATGGATGGCGCTTGGCTGGTCTGTCACCACATTCTCGACCCTGTGGTGCATCGGAGCTGTAGTCTTCTGGCAAGCAGAAAGGGACGTCCAGGATATGACCTACTTCCGAGCACTCTACTTCTGCTATATTAGCCTGCTGACAATTGGCTATGGAGATCTCGCACCAAAGACAAATGCTGGGCGGTGCTTCTTTGTCATATGGAGCCTGGTCGCTGTACCCACCATGACAATCTTAGTCTCAGATCTAGGGGACACTGTCGTCGCCAAATTCAAGAAGTGGAGCGACCAACTGGCCGACTTCACCATCCTACCCAAAGCAGGAATATGGCGCTCATTTCTCGACAAACACCCCTGGCTCCTTCACTGGCTCCAAAGCCGCCTCGAGCAACGCGCAGCCAAAAAGCGAATCAGAAAAGGCTTCGACACAATGAACCCGCGCGACGACAACAACAATACTACACACCGTGCCAACTCACCACTCCCCAACCCCGACCCCGACCCCGAAGCCGCCATAGTCCGCCACCCAACCATCGACGCCCTCGCCACCGAAGCCGAAGCCGACACAACCACCATCCCCACACACTCATCCCTCTCCCGGCGCCTCGCCCTCGCGATCCAAAAAGTCTCCACCGACATCCGTCTCACGCGCCCAAAACGCTACTCCTACGAGGAATGGGTCGAATTCACGCGGCTGATCCGACTCACCACGCCGGGACGACTGGACCGCGAACTGGGGACGCGGGTGTCCAAGACCACGAGCTCGGACAAGGAGCGGGATAACGAGGAGGGGCTGGTGGATTGGGATTGGATTGGGGAGGATAGCCCCATGGTTAGTGGGGATAGCGAGAGTGTGTGGTTGCTTGAGCGGTTGTGTGAGAGTTTGGTGCGGTTGGAGAGGCGGAAGGAGATGGCGTGTGATAGGAAGGATGTTGGGGCAATGATGGGGATGGAGGGTAGAGAGGATGGAGTTGGGGGCGAGGTTGGGGGGAGTGCTAGGGAGGTGAGAGGTGGGCTGGGAGATGGAGAGGTGGAGATGGAGGTCTGATAAGTGTGGTTTGGGTTCTGGCGGGACACGAGAATATTGAATATGCAGGCACAGCGAGGAATTCTGGCTATGTAAATTTACTTACGTCTTCTTTGAAAGCTCCTATCTGAATGCATAGATTATTAATTATCAGATAATTATCGCTCAGGGGACGTCAACCAAGTCGCTACTACTCAATTCCGTACACATTAAACCCCTGACATCGTTATCCTCTACCCTTCGCTAGTACTATCGGCAAATGGCAAACATAACGATACAACCCCCTTTCTGAGCTTGGGGTTGGATCTTCTTCTTCTTCTCCTCCTCCTCCTCCTTTTTCTCCTCAAACGCACCCCTTTCTCACTGTAAAGCTCCTACAAGGGCGATGGACGCTCACCCTTTGAGACAGTACCGGCAGCCCTTTCTAGGTGAGAGTCTCATCATATCCTTCTTCTAGGTGTGGTGGTACAACTTCAGACGCACCCCTCTTCTCGCCGTGAAGTTTCTTCTACGAGGGCGGCGGAGGCTCGCCCTTGATATAGTGCCAGAAGCTTTTATTTGGGTGCGAGTCTTGTCATATCCTTCTTCCGGCGGGAGCGGTGGTACAACTTCAGACGAAACCCTTTTCTTACGGCGGGGTTGCAGCGAGCGCAGCGGATACTCGCCTTTCGATATGGTGCCGGAAGCTATTATTTTTGTGCGAGTCTTGCCATGTCCTTCCTCTGGGAGCAGTGGTCGGTCGCCATGAGATACGGTGCCGGCGGCTTTTCTTTCGGTGCGAGTCTCGTCATATTCTCCCTCTGGGAGCGGAGGTACGGCTTCAGACACATCCTTGTTCTTGGGATGGGGCTTCAGCGAGGGCAGGGGACGCACGCCATGAGATACGGTGCCAGCGGCTTTTTCTTGGGTGCGAGTCTCGTCATATCCTTCTCCTGGGAACGGCGGCGGGTCGTCTGTGACATCGTCTGTGATGTCGTCTTTGAAGTCGTCTGTTCGCGGCGGCTCTTGTGATGCTGTGACTATTGGTCTATAGTCGGGGTCTATGAAAGCCACGGGGTGTTCTGTGGTAGCTGCTGGCTCGGGTGGGATGTGTGCTTCTGTTATTGGGCTGGAGACTTTTGACCTTCTGGTTCGTGGTACATGTCCCACGCCTCGGAACGCGCTTTCTGATGCAGTCATGTATACACGTGGTGATGGTGGAGGCGAATAGCGGGGTTCTCCTGGTAGATCTTGAATGAGAAGGATTCTGGCAGTTGGGGTTTCGTCACATACGTGAGATGACGGCCGTAGTCCCGAGGGTCGTGCCCATGCTGTGAATGCCGCGGACTGCGGATTGTACAGCCGTGTTTCTAGACTGGCTTGAAGTTGTCTGTCTTGTCCGCGTTGATGTTGTTTGGAATTGGCGTGACTCTTGCTGGACGATTCTTGTTGATTGCCGTTCAAATATCAGAGTTTCCCTCATGAGGCCACGGACATCGGGGATCAGCGATGAACTTGGATGTGATGACCTCTCTATATGCTCTATCAGGCGCTGGTGTGCATTTTGTGCGACCTTTACTTGTGCTTTGGATAGCTTCATCGTGTCGCGTCTGGCTTTGTTAGCACATCTCTTAACGGCCTAATCGGAACGAGCTCACAGTTCTCTCCGCAAAGCTTCTCGCTTCTGTGGATCTGTTCCGGCAGCTTTGATCTCTTCTTGAAGGTCGACTGCCATATCTAGCACGATGAACAGTATCACTGACGATTTCGCGCTTTCCAACAAGAACCTCAGCCCCATGAGCTGATGTCTTCGAAAGTACCATCGAACTCGATCCATGCCGCCGTAACTAGTCCGAGGGCGACCATCTGTAAGAAGGTATCGGCTGAGCAACTCTTTCAATCCGCTCTTAACTGTGAGGCATTGTTTTATCAGGCCTGCAAGATGTGCGTTTCTTCCCTGCTTTTCATGCGTTGCTTCCTGTTCTTTGGTCGATTTTTGGTACCGCTTGTGGAACCAGCGTAGCTCTGTAGAAAAGCTCAAACATTCGCGGCTAAGATCTTCAATATCTGGTGGCACGTAGGAAGCTGTTCGGAGGCAGAGTTTCAATTTAGAAGTGGAGTGCAGCAAGGAGTGCGAGACATCCATAACTGCGTCGATCCCACCGACGGTGCTGAGCTGATCTGCCATTGTGCAGGGCGGCGAAGAACACTGATTAGAAAATCGCACACATGAAGCGTCTCATCAGACTCCTTGGACGTAAATATAAAGCTCTCTGAAGACGCTCTCATCAGCTGAAGTCTTGCCCATCAGCTCAAGTGCGCTAGCGACTTCGATCGCCTTCCACCTCGTGAATAATTTACCTGGGCGGACATCCACCGGTGAACCGAGAATGGCGCATGGAGGGGTTTGCAGCGTTCGCGAAAGCCGTGTGATATGATAGGATGGCATGCAGAGAACGAATCAGCTTGCGACAGGCCTCTCTGCGAGGTGGAAGCACATCAGCACCAGTAAAAGGCTTGCTTACGATTCAAATGTCTGGCATAAAAGTTTTAAAAAGAAGCGGAAATCCGATGTCAAAAGAAGACTTACCCTAGGAGCCTGACTAGTGAACTCGTCTTTATGTTATGCAATATCTTTTTTTGATTTAGGCTCGTTCCCCAATTAGTCCCAACGGCACCGATCTTATGTCCGCAGGCATCATAGCAGGCCCTCAGCGTGCACCGTCGGGGTGAATGTACAACTCCTGAAGACATCGATGCCCTGCGCGATGATCTTGAATTGTATATCTCATATGAACATACAATCTGCCGTTATCGTACTTCAACTCCCTTCAATCCTTGCGTATCCTCAAAGGTGTGCCAATTGTTAAATGCCAAGCTAAACCTCAGAATTCCATGCGAGCACGTTATAGCGACTTGATCCTTTCAATAGACCATAACTCAGGCCTAGATTGCAGAGATTGGTTCCTCGTAAGCTTGCGTTCTATTGAGGCGTAAAAACTTTGCTGCGAGGGGGTAAGTTCTTCAAAATTAGGCCCACCTTCGCAGCTAAGTTCAATAAGTTCTGTTACAATTCAGCTATAAGCTGCGCTTATTTCAAGGTATAATCTAACTATCATAACAGCATCTGTTGAGAAAACCATAGTTATCGTAATCGACGGATATGGAAAGTATGTTAACAACCTCCGCAATTTGTGGGCGGTCTCCAGGATCAATCGCCAGCATAACCCTGAGGAGCCCTTCCATTAACACTCTCTCGTCCGTTCTTTCGCTTTTGAATGGATACACCCAAGCCTCAAAGGAGTCTAGGTTTGCTTGGAAGGACCACGTTGGCTTCTTGTCAGGATTGAGAACCTCATCGGCGTTTGGGCATAGAAGACACAGCATCATTTCGAGATATGTGCATCCTAGGGCGAAAATGTCCTCAGGCCGTCCACATTCCTTCATTTGGGCCCGCTCTGGTGCATGATATTTGAACGTGATAGTATCACCACCGCTTGTTGCACTGTTTGTCATGTCGGATGTGTCCCTGGACCAGCCGAAATCAGTCAACCAGAGTCCATCTGAAGAAATGAGGATCTGAGAGGGCTTGATATCTTTATGGCGTATGGACTGGTCGTGAATGTACTCCACAGCTTGAGCAATACATCCAAATGACCCTCTCAGACGGCGCTTTGATGCTGCAAGAACCATGTCTCTCATCTTCAGCAGACTCTGTGGACGGTGTTCGATTTTGTTTTTGCAGATGCTGTCTAGGTTGTCAAAGGCGACCCTTTCTTCTTCCGTCGGCTCTCCAGGCATTTCCCATCCGCGAAATGACCAATCGCGCCTTTGCCACTCCGTGAGCAGGCCTACGTGATGAAGGAA
Organism: Pyrenochaeta sp. DS3sAY3a; assembly: GCA_001644535.1. Classification (NCBI taxonomy): domain Eukaryota; kingdom Fungi; phylum Ascomycota; class Dothideomycetes; order Pleosporales; family Cucurbitariaceae; genus Pyrenochaeta; species Pyrenochaeta sp. DS3sAY3a. The sequence goes on along the minus strand of KV441651.1, from coordinate 184,986 downwards.
GACAGACAAGTCACATTGCGCAACAGGCCACGTTAGGATACCCAGCTCATAAAGACCTTTGTGCCGATGCACGTATGAACCGATGAAGTCGACGACATGCTGATGCCTCTTTGCAGACATTTGTTTCAAGACTTTGATCTCGTTGAGGTACCGATCGTTTAGACGCCGAGTATACATCCTTTTCCAGGCAACAGGAATGTCTTCGATTGTCGTCTCCACCACAATGCCGAGGCCGCCACTGCCCAGAGTTGACCCAGGTTGAAATGGGGTGGGATCATTGATGCTGAGTGTGGTATGCGAGGCACCGAACCTTTGGGCCCATGCTACTCTTGCCCTCGTTGTGGGCCCCCATTCGATGTCAGGATGCTGGCTTGCTAATTGTTGGGCTAGTAGCACATGATCGGTGGTCTCGACTTCTTTCATTATATCAACGTTGCTCTCGAAATGTGCCCAATGTGTGGGGTGAGTGGAAGAAAAGGCGGTGATGATGGGAGGCTGAGTCCCAAGGCTGTCCCAAGACGTGCGCCACCTGCAACAGCCTCATGCCCCTGCAGGCTTTCTCGCTATGGGATGATGCCATTGGTGAACGAATAAGATTCACAAATGGGTGTAGAAAAGTGTCAACTCGTGTAAAGACAGTGAAAGTATGCATGTACCTAGAAGATATAAACCGAATGATACTTTGAGAAAATCAGAAAATAGGGTAGTGGTGACCGCTGAGCCCAACACTCCGCCAAGAAGTTGCATGGGTAAGTAGGTAGTTAAGTTGGCAGGTGCATCGTAAGTCAGCAGCCTAGAATCACAACAATTGTCTCAAAAAGCTTTCGGAATATAAATGTCTTTGAATTGACTAATGCAGGCTGAGGCTGCTGGGTATAATAAGAAACCAAAAAACTACAGAACTAAGATGCAAGTTCAGCCACGGCCACCCATAGCGATGACCAAAGCGAAGTCCTGCTCTCTTGTTGCGTCTGTGTAGACATCTGTTGCTCCATCACGCGCACGTTCTCCTCAATCTCTGCATTCCATGCCAAAGTTGCATCTTTTTCGTCCCTGATCGTCACATCGTTCGGTGCAAGGAGTGCTGCTTGCTCGACCATTGCAACGGCCTTGACACGCGCAGACGAATCGCGCATCAAGCGCAAACACTTCGCATGCCGGAAGAGCATCTTCGCTTGCTGCTGGTTGCTGGGCACCCAGGTTGCATCGACGTGCTGGGCGAATCGCGCGCTGGCGGTTTCACATTTGCGAAGATGTCGAATGGCCTGTTTGCCGTTGCGCTGGACAAGTGGCATGCTGGCGTTGTCGCCAGCCATGTCAACCTGCAGAAATTGTGCGTGGAAGAGGTTCAGGGTGAAATATAGGTCTGCGGTCTTGTTGACAAAGTCTTCGCCGCCGGCTTCTTTCAAACCCAGCCACGATGAACTGTGTCGCATCCGCTCCAATGTACGCATGGCATATGACCATGACTCGGCAGCGGTGTAAAAGTCATTCTGTTGCCACTGACGCTTTCCAACATCTACACCCGTGCCAATCTCCTCCAGAGTCTCACCGGGCTGTGTCCAACGAGGCTTGGAAACCTCAGCAGCCACACTTTGGGCCAGAACAGGATCAATGGGGCCCAGGATTCGGAGGTTTGCGATTCCTCGCAAAGAGTCTGAAATTGGGCTCAGGAGGCGTTCCTGGATTTTTGGTGTGAAAAAGCGGGCATATGCGTAGTTGAGCTTGATCTCAGCATGGATGGATGTGTGCTCGCGGGCGCTCGAATTTGCGTCTGCCATTACGCTCTCGATGTCAAGGCTTTCACACAAGCGCGGCAGATCAGAGCGAAGCATCATGATCTCAAATTCACCCCAGTGAATAATGGAAGACGAGAACACGGGCTTCGACAGCGTCATTTGCATTACATAGCCCTCGTGTTGGTCTACTTTGCGCGCGTCGGTTGTGATGACTGGAACCCCGCTACTGAGGAATAGAGTCCGCACATCAATATTTCTGCAAGTGATGCGAACGAATTGATTGTGCTTGATCATGTAATCGGATGCCTCGGAATGAATTTGCTTGTTGGCTCGTAGCAGAGATGTTGCCGGGTAACTGGGGCATCGTCGGCTCAGATTAACGACCTGACTTGAATCTTGCTCAAGTTGGTCGTCCCAGGAGCAGAGCAAAAGGTCGTAGATATTGTTGCGGATTTCACCGGGCAAGTCCAGGAAACGAAAAGGTTGAGTTGGCCGTATGGAAGACATAATGGGCTAGGATGGGCGATGTCGAATGGGTTTGGGTTTGGGCCTGTCGCTGGGGATTTCCGGATGATCGAGGTTGCGAGAATGATTGTTGTGATAACTTGTCGCAGTGGACGTGTGTTGCAAGGAGGGTTGTTGCAAAGGAGGATAGAGGGGATACTTGGTAAAAATGTCGCTAGGAGGTTTGTCGCTGTGGAAGACAATCAATGGTCAATGGGAATGAAGATGAAGTCGCTGATGGTTCGAAGGGTCTTTCGGGGAAAATAGGCGCTGGGGAGTCGAATGGCATTTATATGGAATGCAAATGAGGCGTAAAGGAGAAGGGAGCGGTAGCAGGCTTTTGTTGTGTCAGGAATTCGCAATGGGAGATGAAAATTTCGTAGTCCAAGCTTTGCTCTCCGTGCATACGACAGGTAAGTTTGACTCGCTACTTTCTCTTGCGAAACTCGGGAGCACGACCGCTCTTAAGTGAACCGTGTGAAACCTCTGGCGCAACTGGCAGGGTGAGCCTAGGCTTTGGGTCCCGAACATCAGCAAATGTTGTCGGTTCAGGCGGATCCGCCAGAAGAGAAGATGCGGAGAAATGAAGAATTATGGACTAAAGACTGCGCGATGATGTCGCTCAAGGTACCACTAGGCAATATCAGACTCTAGCTTGCGTTTCTTTCCGAGTTCCCCTTCCTCAGCTCCCCGACGGAAAACCCCCCGTTAGCCCTCAGCTACACTCCAAACTACGGTCTTCACTCGACTTGAACTCGGGAATGGAGGAGATTGCTCGGGATCACGTCGAAAACCAGCCCTAGATTCCACGACATGACAATCAAAGTTTCTCAATAAATGCATAAGGTTCCTCAATGTCCGTAGCAACCTACTACGCCTCACCGACATTGCCAAAACCACTACTCCTGCACGTCTATGGATGGCCTAATTTGTACGACAATATGCCAACCACTAGACAGCTGGCATAAGGATGAAGACGGGGCAAGCATGCATTCATAGCGATACAACGCCACCGATTAGCTGACGGGGACGCCCGACCCCACACACGACCGTAATCCTTTCTGGCTGCCAGCGCTTCTAAAACGCCATGTCCAAGTCATCCTGAGATCTATTTCCTTGTCATTCTCATAGCCCGGATTCTTGAGGCGCCGTCCCCTAGCGGAATAACGGAAGCAATACAAGAGATTTGTTGCGTCAAGCGAGTATGAGGGCACACACACATATCCATGACTCTGCTCAGGGTATCGTTATATTAACGCTCAGTGCTTTGGCTTCCAGTGTCAATATTTGAAGGCAAGGCTCTGTCCTTGCTTGTATAATTCCTCATAGTCTTCCCCTTGTGTCCCACTTTTACCACGCAGACATTTAGAGCTATACTTGTTAGGCACGGACTGAATGCCTTTGATGATTCGACTTTGGGACGTTCGAGAAATAGGCAGGGTGGCAGGGTATCGCGTGCCCTCATACCCCTGGATCACCTCAGAGCAATCCGGCAACGTATCCGTAGCCTCGCTGGCAAGTGTATACCCGCTAGCGTACACGTTTCCGGGTACTAGATCAGTTTCCCTGTATCGTCTTCGCCACCTCCACGAAAACGCGGGGGTACTGATAGTCTTCAGTGGATGGTGCGATCTAACTAGATATAGTATAAATGAACTGACTGGCCCAAGAATGTCTTTTACTATATCTGCTCTTAGCATTCACTTTTGTCCATTCTTGTCACGAGTCTGACTAAGGGACCCCTCCGAGCATCAAGGACTCGTCTCATCTAAATAGAAACTCGTTGCTCGAACCTCTGTGCCTGGCATTGCCCCTCACAATTCTCTAATTTATCTTGTGTTTACTTGTAAGCATACTAGAATGAACTAACCTCCCCTTTGGTAGCCGCTCAGTTCATGTACCCTAGAGGTTAATGATGCATAAAAATGCGAGCCCGTTATTCAGATCACTTTCAACAAACAATAAACCAACATGGTTAAGCTTCGCCGGTACATCCACAAAGGTTTCATCATCACACCGTTTCTGAACTGCAGACGTAGTGAAGTTGCGAAAAATGAGTATTAGGCCCAGAAGTTCATCCTACAGAATAGGACCCGGGAACTGGGAATTACTGGCTGCCAAACAGAAACTTGGACAAACCTGGATTGCTATTTCACAGACTGATTACACTGTACTACAAGGACTTTTCGCGAATGCCATCAAAGTGGTCCAACAAGACAAAGCTTATGGACGTGATAGAGCACATGCGGCTTTCAATCCTGAATTGAAACTATCATGCTCAATGGACCATCCGACCTCCTCGTACGAGATCAATCCTCGTCCGACTACCTATCAAAGGCAGACTGCTAAGACGAAGGACGTGCAACTAGAATGGCCTCGGCTGAACATTCTACGTGTTCATACATGTCACCGATGATTTTCGAGTGCTCCATTGCCCACGTCTGGCAATTCAGCCAATAGGAGCCAAGAGACAAGCCGCGGTAGTTTGACCTAAGAACCAGGAGGGTCGGTCGAGTAGTGGGTCAGCTTTGGTCTCACTGTCTCGCAGCATTGCGCGTGACAAGTCAGAAATAGAGACATGGTGAAGGGCGAGCGTACACTTGGTTCAAATCCACCACGGAGAAGGTACGACGTAGATAGCCGTCTTGGAGGAAATCCTCGGCTGTTGAGCCGCAAGGCCCGTGCAGAAGGATGGTGGCTTTTTCGGGGCATGTGGGGTTGGTGGGGAGAGCTTCACAGTGCCAGATATACAAACACCAGGACAGTACGAGATATTCGCTCCCTTTGGCCTTGACGTGTGTGAATACATATTCTTGGTAGATCGACATATCTCGCACATTGTCCGCCCAACTGGCACCGGACTAGCGGCGAGCCACTCTACGCAGACGCCTGGTCACGCGGACGGGCAGCAATCGTTCTCCGACAACCTCGGCTCGCTCCCTGCGCTCGACACGTCCAACAGCCCCGGCCCGCAATAGTCGACAAGGCCGACAAAACCAGCGCGTGCACTTCCCGCCTCGGTCTGATTAAACTTAGAAATTCGTCCTCTTCTCGTCTGCTTCTTTCTCCCGTGTCCTTCTCCCTTCTTCCCCATGTTCAGTAGAGCAGCACGAGCGCGCCTGCCCGCCTCGACCCTTCGCAGACCAGTCTTGACCCAGCAGATACCTAGGGTACGTCGTGAGCGTCACGGGACGAGTCGCCAAAGAATTGCAGAATTTTGAAGCTAATGGAGTTTTATTTGTAGATTGCAGCAATGGCCCCCGCAAGGAAACAGTCGAGTCTGCCCGCAGGTATGTGCAATGGTCGCTAGTTGTGGAATTGAGGCTCTCGCGTTCAAACAATATCGGAGCTGACATGTGCGCTCTGCAAGGCTACAAAGAGGACCACTCCAAGGGTCCTATGCTCCGATTCGAGGACTCTCTCCCGCGCCTGCCAGTCCCCACCCTCGAGGAGACGGCCAAGCGATACCTCAAATCCGTACACCCTCTGCTCTCCAAGAATGAGTTCGAGGCAACCACAAAGGCTGTCAGCGAGTTCGTGGCCCCTGGCGGACCCGGCGAGACTCTCCAGAAGCGCTTGATTGAGCGGAGAGAACGGCCCGAGGTCAAGAACTGGATCCACGAGTGGTGGAACGATGCTGCGTACATGGCCTACCGCGATCCAGTCGTGCCATACGTCAGCTACTTCTACTCACATCGCGATGACAAGAAGCGGAGAAACCCCGCCAAGCGCGCTGCGGCCATCTCCACGGCCGTTCTCGAGTTCAAGAAGATGGTAGACCAGGGTACTTTGGAGCCCGAGTACATGAAGAAGCTCCCCATTGCCATGAGCTCCTACGAGTGGATGTTCAACTGCTCCCGCGTGCCCAAGAAGCCTGCGGATACTGCTGTAAAATTCCCCTTCAAGGAGAATCAGTACATTCTTGCCATTAGGAAGAATCAGTTCTGGACCATCCCACACGAGATCAATGGCAAGCAGCTCAACACCAGCGAACTCGAAGTTCAGTTTAAGCGCATCTACGAAAATGCCGAAAGGTCGCCTGCAGTTGGCACACTTACCTCACAAAACCGTGATGTCTGGACCGACGTTTACCCCAAGTTGAAGGCCTCGCCTGTCAACGCTGCGTCGCTCCAAGCCATCGAGGCTGCCTCGTTTGTTGTCTGTCTCGATGATGCAGCCCCTGTGACCCTCGAGGAGCGAGCACACCAGTACTGGCACGGAGATGGCGCAAACCGATGGTACGACAAGCCTCTCCAATTCATCGTCAACGACAATGGCACAGCCGGCTTCATGGGCGAGCACTCGCTCATGGACGGTACTCCCACACATCGCCTAAACGACTTCGTCTGCCAGCAAATCTTCTCCAACGCCCTCCCCTTTGACAACCCAAATATCCGCTCCGACCTGCCCAACCCCAAGCCCCTCCGTTTCGAGGTCAACAGGGAGCTCCAACAAGACATTGAAGCCGCACAAGCACACTTCTCCCGCCAGATCGGCGCGCACGAGCTGCGAGTGCAAGCCTACCAAGGCTACGGCAAGGGTCTAATCAAGAAGTTCAAGTGCAGCCCCGACGCCTACGTGCAGATGATCATCCAGCTCGCGTACCACAAATTCTACGGCAAGAACAGGCCCACGTACGAATCCGCCGCAACCCGGCGCTTCCAGCAAGGCCGCACAGAAACGTGCCGCACCGTCTCCGACGAAAGCGTCGCCTTCTGCACCGCCATGGCCGACGCCTCCGCGTCCCCCGAAACCTGCCAAAAGGCGCTCCGCGCCGCCCTCGACGCCCACGTCAAGTACATCTCGGACGCGTCGGACGGGCGCGGCGTAGACCGCCACCTGTTTGGGCTGAAGAAGTGCCTCAAGGAGGGTGAGACGGTGCCCGCGCTGTACCAGGACCCGGCGTACGGGTACAGTAGCACGTGGTTCATTTCGAGCTCGCAGCTGTCGTCCGAGTACTTTAATGGGTATGGCTGGAGCCAGGTCGTCGATGATGGCTGGGGCATTGCGTATATGATTAATGAGAATAGTCTGCAGTTTAACGTGTGCTCTAAGGGCTTGGGCTCGGTAAGTTCTTCTCCCTAGAGAAAGAGACGTTGATGAGGGCGTTTGCTAATGTGTGCGTGCAGGACAAGATGAGCTTCTATCTCAATGAGGCGGCGGGCGATATGCGTGATCTCATGCTGCCGACGCTTGAGGCGCCTAAGGCCAAGTTGTAAACTCCGAGGGGATTGAGGGGATTGTAAGATCCGGGATTTTGAGGGGACTTGTGAACACTGTCTGTGTAAATAGTATAGAAGGGGCTAGATGGACGCATATTAGTTAAGATGCATGTGACAGGAAGTAGTTGGATTGCAATGCTAGTTCAACTTTGCAGAGTCAAATCATGCCCCTCCATGTGCTCCCTACGTCCGGTAACTCATCACGTGGAAATAGAGCAAAAAATAGAGCAAAAAGTATTCACCGTCAAATCACATAGAACATCAACATAGAGGAAGAGGGAGTATTTTGTGCTACGTGACACCGAAAATCTACACATCCCCAGTCATTGAGCTTGCTTGCCATGAAACACCAGAGCAAAAAGCCAGTCCAGTCCAGATGCGGTGGCCCATAGTCATTACTAGTGTACACATTCGCCCATCATTTGGTCGTAAAAAGTCGTTTATGGGTTCTGCTTGACAAACTCGACACCCTTGGCAATGTTCTTCTGGAGATCGGTCAAGCAGACGTCGAGGAGCTTCTGCTCATACTCGGTGATCTTGCCGACGGGGTGGATCTTCTCAACACCGTTGGGGCCGAGTTCGACGTTGGAGGCGAAGTACTCGCAGCCGCGGTCCTTGTACAGAGGAGAGTCGACAAAGGTGGGCTCGATGACGTTCTTCTGACCCTGGGCAGCCTTGAGGAGAGACTCGGCGAAGCGGGCACCAGCCATGGCCATGGAGAGGGTTGCGGAACCGGCACCGTCCTTGGCCTTGACGACCTCGTCACCACCAAACTGGACGCGGTTGACGTAGCTGTCGAGCTGCTCGCCGGTGAGGTTGTAGCCAGACTGGGAGAGGAGGGGGACAATGGTGGCGCCGGAGTGGCCGCCGACAACGGTGATGTTCTCGTTGGCGGGGTCGGTGCTCTTGAGCTGGGAGATGAAGCGCGAGGCACGGACGACGTCGAGGGTGGTGACACCGAAGAGGCGCTTGGGGTTGTAGACGCCCCGGGCCTTGAAGACCTCGGCGGTGATGGGGACGGTCGAGTTGACGGGGTTGGAGATGATCAGGATGTTGGCCTCGGGAGCGTGCTCAGCGGCGGCCTTGGCCAAATCGCGGACAATGGAGGCGTTGGTGTTGAACAAGTCTGAGCGCGTGTGAGTCGCTTAATCTGGCATGGGATAGAATAATTCCTACCATCACGAGTCATGCCGGGCTTGCGGGGAACACCGGCGGGGATGACGACAATCTCAGCACCCTTGAGGGCCTCGGCGAGACCTGAGGGAGTGGCATCGTGGCCGATGACCTTTTGTGTATCAGCGCAATTGCGGCGTGGAGCATCGCATCTTGTCTCGTACCTCGCTCTTGGTGTTGATGTGGCCAATGTCGGCAGCGACACCTGGGCAAGCTGTGAGTAACTGTGCTCATTGCAACGAATGGCGACTGTGCGTACCGGGAGCAAGGCGGATATCGTAGAGCGAGAGCTTGCTAACCCTGGGGTTGAGCTTGAGGAGGAGGGACAGCGGCTGGCCAATGCCGCCGGCGGCACCGAGGACGGTGACCTTGGAGGACTGTGATGGACTCAATTAGCCAGGTGCTCATGGGCAACCTCAATTCCAATTGCTCTCTGCCGCCGACGCAAGCTCCGCCCGCAACAAAAAGCAATTGGGCGAATTGGCTTCTCGGAGGAAGTGCATACCTGGCGGGCCGAGACCGAGAAGGCGCGGCGCTGGGCCTGGGAGAAAGCTTGCCTGGCAGCGAACATGGTGGCAGGAATGGGAGGGGAGGGGATGGGATGGGCTGGACGGAGTGTTTGGTGGGTGTTGTGGAAGATTGCGGAGCGAGGTTTTGCTCCGGAAGCACTGGCCTCTCGCACGCACGGCCGACCCTCGGGGCGAGCGGCTGACAGCTGCCATGACCAACACTACTGTACACCTCCCGCGGGGGTGCCCTTCACCCATGGATTTTCATTGTAGTGCTCGCAGTAGTCTAGACCAAGTACTTCCAATGAGATATTTGCTCTCACTAACAACTTGCTTTTCCACTAAATCTCTCCTACATTGCTCTTTCCACGGTTGAGTGAACTCAGAAGCCACGACCACGACATCACCTGACACCCAAATTTAGGCGCATCACACCGACTTTCAGGACCTCAGTTCATTTTCCTATTGATGTTACTACACACTATGACAGGCTCCATCCAGCTGCTCTATACGTGGTATTCTCCAGTCCCCTCACATTGCCAGCCAAGCCAGCCAATGACATATACCCTGGGTGAGTCAAGTTGACCACGCCACGCCACAGCCTCGTTCATGGCTCAGTTGGGTGTCAACAGTCCAAAAAGGTAACGACTCTGACATTGACTCTCCTTTTGACTCATTACACTTGTAAACATGAACATACATATACTGAAGTACTCTCAATGATAATTTACCTTCAAACACAATAGTGTAGTTCACTCTCGCAACTTCTTTCTTTCTTATGACTCTACACTGAGGCCGACAAATTGAACTTCATTCACTTCTGCAATCTAATTTTTTCATGCATAGTGCTTTGCATAAGTCTATCACCAACTTTGATCCGCTTCAAACGGGTCCAAAGCAATGCAACAACACAATTAGTCTCTTCTCCTTACCTTACGACATCCGCGAGCTTATCTTCCGCTTCTACCTCGAAGACTACACACCATGGGGCGTACACTACATGCGAGTTCAATCAGCTCACTACCACTACTACCATCAGCGCATTAAGTTCGAACGACGCCTGAGCAGCCTCTATCTGGTCAGCAAACAAGTCTATGATGAAGCACACGCAGCCTTCTGCCGCTACACCCGCGTCACATTTGGACCCTACGGGCGGGAAAAGTATCTCCAGGGCACTCTGCGCCTGTTCCCATACCAGACTGCGCAGATGTTGCAGCGCGTATACATGTCTTACAGCTGGCGCACGCCCGATTTCCGCAAACGCGCGCATTTCCGCGACCCCTCTATGCCAAAGGTCTGGCGTCAAATGCTCGAAGATGCGTACACACTGGAGAGATTCTTGCCGCAACTGCGTGAGTTCACGGCACACTGGCGGGAGAGCTTGCACTGGTTCCGCGCCCATGGTTTGGAGTTGCAGGACAGTGGTATGTGTTATCTGCTTATGACTGAGGAAGAGACGATACAGGTGTGGTTGAAGTGGATGAGGGAAATGCTTGGTACTGTCTGCTTCGCGCCGCCTAGATGGCTTGTCCTTGAAGGAGACAAGTCAGCAGCTAAGATGGCAATGGGGAAAGCGTACCAGCGCTTGGTGGAGGGACATACTACAGTACAATGTAGTGAGGTGGAGCTTGAAGACTCGGGGAGGAAATGGCTTGAAGAGATGTCGAGTCGTGAGAGGAGAGTGAAGAGCAGGAAGAGCGGGAAGCGACAATGATATCTTGGTACATCTAGTCCGAATATGCTAATGATGAATCAAAACATCTACCCCTCCCCTTCTGAATTTGATTTTCAGAACCGCGTTCAATGACGGAGAATAGATATTATGATCTTGGATTGCTCGGGTGTGTAGTCATGACCGCCAATAAAGGCATTATTCCAATTGATATCTTTGAACTCTGCACTGATAGCTTCTAGTTTCCACTCCTGGTGGACTTCTTCAAGAGCCACGAGCTTTCTACTCGAGAATGGGGGCTTGAATTTGGAGAAGAGGACACAAGTGGTATAAGATGTAAACAAGAAGCAAATAAGAGAGTTGAGTCTTCTCCCCGAACAATAAAATTCTCACGATGAAATCCTCTTCTTCCTCGTCCTCTTCACATCCCCCCACGCCTCCTCCAACCACTTCCTCCCACTCTCCTCCAACCTCCGCTCCCTCTCCTCCTCGGACATAACTGTGCTCTCCCTCACCAAAATCCTATACGCCGCATTCAACGCACCAAGATGGCCCGTCATCGGCCCATAATTATACCTCTCCCTGAACTCGAACCTTAGCCAACCCGGCGGCTTCACCTTCGCAACCCCAGCCCACGCCCTCATCCACCCCAGCCAGAACTCCACCCGCTCCTCCTCGCTAAAGTCCTCCACCTGCACCCGTTGCCCACGGTACTCAGCGCAGTACAGATTCCAGCCCGCGGTGAACTCGCGCAGCGCCGGGAAACACTTCTTCAGTGCGTGCGCGTCGCGCATCATGCATACGAAATTGTTGCTCGGATCAGTCTCATTCTCGTCCGGCACGCCAGCAAGATCGACGCGGTCCCCGTAGTACTGCATGCACACTCTCTGCATCTTGTGCACGCGCACATCCGGCATCACGCGCACTGTGCCCGGCAGGCCGCCGCGCCCGACCCGGATTTCAAACCGCGTGTACCGGCAGAACACGTCGAGGGCCTCTTGGTACACCTGGCGGGAGGTAAGAAAGAGGGTGACGATCTCGTGGGAGTGGTCGGGGCTCTGGTCATTGTAGTAGAAGCGCTCTCGTCTCTTCTTGTCGACGAGGCGGTGCTGCCGCTTCAAGTACCAGAAGTATATCCTGTCGCGCATTTCGCGCGGGAAGGAGAAGAGGTTGAATGCACCGGTCCAGGGGCACTTTGGTGGCGGCGGTTGGTAGGGCCTCCATATAGCGTAGCCTCTGTCAGTGTATATGAAGTTTCCGCGTGGCTTTTCCTTTTGGGCGAGTAGGAGGCTGCCGAGGGCTTCTTGGAGTTCGCTGATTGCGGAGGGGCTTTCTGGGGCTTCCGAGTGAGGTGGGGTGTCTGTTGGGGTTTGCTGGGCCGTGGAGTATTCGTCGTCATCGGCCAGCGTTGGATCAATGGTCACCATTACGATTACAGCTACCCCTGGGGGTCAGAAGCCGGGAAGTTTGTGTGATTTGGGCTTGATCACGGCTTTTTCCATTGTTTATAGACGTTCAAGTCGCTTTAGTGCATATTGTGAATACGAAGGTGACTCAATACATCGTGGTCTCAATGGGGTCACTGCTAGTTGAACTTACCACTTCATGGCACAGCCTGGTTGCGGAAACGAGGCTGAATGGTGGCGGTGACTCACCAGTCCAGGGTAGGTACCATGGCGAACCTTGCTCGATACTTTCACCGTCAAACGAGTAGGCCCTTTGATTTCGGGAGATATAGCGCCGCTGCTAGAATGAGAACGATGAAGATGCAACTAGATCATCTGTAAGCGTTGTAGTGGTTTGTTCAATATTCAGTACACCGCGAACACGAGGTTAACAATCGCCACAACAGCGTTGCAGTCGTAATATTGACATGTTAAAATAGAGATCTTGAAAGGGTTTGGAAGTTTGATAAGGACAATGGAAATATCTATGTAATTCGTAATGTCCTTGTGAAAGCTTCACGAGACTAAATCAGTTCCACATCAATACCGTACATCCCTGCACCACGGTGCAACCCCACGATAGCTAAATGCTAGCAGTAATTACCTACCCTCTAGAACCTACCTTCTATCACAACAACACCATTCACGACCGTAAAGCTCCGATAATCTCAGAATAGATATCTAAGCTCTATGGCATACTTGCTGTATACAAAGCGTCTTTATTGGAAATCTCTTGCTGCCTTGAAGTACCACAACTCGCAACTGCCCTGTACTAACTTGAGATTCAGTATATCTGCCTCAAAGCATACAAAATCTTAGAGAAATATAAGAAGTCTATATCCCGAGCATAAAATCTGCATTGACTAGGCTGGTGACGCGGAAGAAGTGATGTGTTGTCCTATTGAGCAGGGCACTGCCAGGGTCTTCGGCTGGGGCGCGTGAAAGTATAGATTGAGCTGCTGAAAAGTACCAGAAGTTTCAAACTATGATAGCCCATGCGGCGAACTATCTTTAACTTGTTCTTAGCTATGTGTAGATTGAGGGGTATTTGTGTTGCTAGATAGGATACCTGAAGCGGGCGTATAGAAAGCGAAAGATTGGTAGTGTTCGATTCCGAGGCCCAAGACTCATTCGCCATGAGGACTTTGCGATGCAAGCTTTTCGAATGGAAACCGTGCTGACTTGTTAATATGCTTCGAATTTCAAGGTACCTGGTGTCCTGTTCTGGGTGCGTCTCGCGACGCAGTAGGTGACTTTTAGAGCATGGCACGGATTGGCTCTACCGGAAGTGTCTCCGCAGATCAGCGAGTATATTCTGACGACAACGTAACTTCTGTGTACAGATATCAGTCTCGCTGTAAAAAAAGGTATAGGTTGACCATTAAGTTTTCCATTGCATTAACATTATCTCCTCAAGCATTAGTATCATGCCCTCTTAGAACACAACACGCCTCAAAAGCACCCAAGCAACCTCTCCTATATACACGTTCCATCCAGGTCCTCAAGATTACCAGTGTTCAAGCAAGTCCCACTGCAGCACCCATCCGGACGATTCAAGTCGCAATACTGGCCAACAGCGTTGCAACAGATGGTGCTATCGAACGTGGCTCCGCAAATGCCCGAGCAGCACTGGCTGCCCTGCGTGCAAGTATTGCCAAAGCCATTGGGCTTGCATACAACTGGTGCCACGACACACTGCGTCGATGTTGCGACCACCTTCGTAGTCTGTACATTGTTAGTCTATACACGGACAGCACAGATGGAAAGTAAGAGTAGGGACGTACCGGTGTAGCAGCAGTGCGAGTGGTGGTTTTGGTAGCTGTGGGCTTCAGGTTGAGACAGCTGCATCCCTCTGATACTTTGGCGGCGGCGAAAGCAGCGAGGAGGCCGAGAACGTTTCCGCCACCGCGCTTGTCGATGTCTTCGACGTCGGCGGGCCGCGCGTATTCAAAGCCTCGATAGTCGAGGGGCACGTTTCGTTTCTGCTGGCCACACATGGCACTGGTCACTGTCACGGTCGTTGTGGAGGTAGTCTTTGTTCTACGCATCGAGAGCTCGTCAGCTACCGCGCCTGATGGAAAGCACATCTGGTGGACTTACACAGTGGCAGGCGTGACTGTCGTGGTCGTAGTCTGTGTGCCCGGGATCTTGAGAAACGAGCTGCAGAAAGAAGTCGCTGGAGGGCCGGCTTTCTTGAGAACACTCAGAGCTCCAGTCACCTTTGCGCAGTCGATGCCACGGTCCTCGAGATGGGCTCCTGCAGTTGGTTCAGGCCATGCAGTGACAAGCCTGCTGGCCATGGCTACGAGGAGAAGTTTGAACGCGACCATGATTATCGTCAAGTCTAGTTCCTGAGATCGTCAAGAAACCGAATAAGCCAAAGCTACAAGAGAATGGCGTCCTTGACGGAGTACATATACTTTATACAGACTTCGCTTGCTCCATTCGGTATGATTGTGATCCGCGGTACACTTGTGCGGCTGAACATGGCCCCGTATTGTCGCCGAACCTGTGCATATCAACTTCCTCAATGTATGCAGTCGCTAGCGAATCCCGCCGCACTGAGTCTGCGCGATGACCCGTTAGCTCTAGCTGAGCATCCACAACGTTCTCCGACGAAGCGTGCTATTGTCACTCTCGCCGGCAGAACTGTCCAAGGTACAACAAAGGCCATGCACGGTACGGGGCGCAAATCAGTGCTGCAGCAGTGTGTACTTTGCAAGGGGTAAAGCTGAGTTCGCTAATGATTGTAATTATTGAGTCTTTCTGCCTCCCTTCTGCAAGTAAGTAGAGCGAACACGGCAGGGCGGTAAACCCCGTGGAAGCAAGGATTCGCCAATTCACGCCTACCGATTGGTTGCAGAGCACAGGGGAAGCGAAGAGATCGAGCCAAGCGAGAATCTGGGCGCAAATCGATAAAGTCCCACCCTTGTGAGGGATCCACGTTGGATCCACGTCTCTGGCCCAGAAACCCTTCAAGACCATGTGGCGGACTGAGATTTGTGACGCTAAGGTTTGAATGCCTGTCCGATGAAAGTCTGGAGTGCTGAATTTTCGTGGTTCCCGACTGGAATGGGTTTGACAGTTACTGTTTATCACGCACACGTGAACCCGTATAAGCTCAGTCAGCGAAATCTATCATCAATCTATACTTAAGCTGTTCGAAGTTTTATGTACCAGTACGCTCCTCTATCCAAGAGCTCGTAGGATTTCCATGCACCGAGTAGATCTAAATAGCTGGATCCCCGCGTTTGCGGAGATTTATATCTGGGGTACACGAGCACTGCCTCGGTAGCGAGCTGTGGTCCCGCTCCGGGTCCAAGTCATGGCTTCAAACATGCTAAACGTTTGATTCTAGCAGAATTCTTGTGCTCCCGATGTACCACCTTCGCAGGATCTAGGATGAAGTCGACTTTGTCTGCGCTGCCATCGTTTTGGCGGTTGCGCACGTGTTGGATGACTTCCATGGCGACCTGAAGAGAAACATACTAGCATGGGTGAATACGAACTGCAGTTCGATCTGACCTTCTTGGCTCGGCCTGTCGCATCGAACCCGATATCCTTGAGTGTACTACGTAGAGTATCTATGAGTGTAACGTCGACAATCTGGCGAATCTCAGCGTCAGTGAAGCTTCAAAGACGAACGCAGACTCCAGCTGGAAGCGCTTCGCAAGTCCAGGGTTGACACCTCGAAACATGTCATCCATCTTGTCCTTTTCACCTAGCAAAAGAGCGCCTCGTGCATCGCAAGCAGTGCTCTGGACTTCAGCGACAACGGTGAGGAAACTAGGAACACATTTCGAGTGTGAAGATAGATTCATTCATGCTCTACGGATAAAAATGCGATGCGCAATAGCACACGCCCCAGTTTTGAATCGTCAATCGACATACCAGTCGATGATACGAATTCAGGATATAAAGGTTCCGAACGCCATCGCTCAACAGACAAGCCTTCAGGCCTCTGTTTGCTACAACCCAAAGAGGAAAAAGTCTAAAGGACCAACATGGGCGGAAGTGTCGCTCCCAGAAATAAAAATAGAAAAAGTATTTACAAAAGAAACGTCGCAGTGACGGTTTGACGCTGAGATGTTCGCGAGCGAAGAGTGTTTCGCGTGTCGGCGCCGCAGCATCCGAGGATATGTACGAAGGTTGGGTTTGGGTGTTGCGAAAATTGGAAACGTGAGACCGGTAGGCTGGTTTCCCGATTCGGGTGCCGGTGTGGGCATCGAGGTATTTCCACTTTTAGTACTCGGTCCAGTGGCAGGCTTCTCCGACCTTCTCAAACTCCGTCTCCCGGATCATTCGTCGTCGGGCTCGTTCTTCCCGACCGAAGCAGCACAGTAGTCGTGCTAAACCGCTGCGCTTGCGGGGCACTAGGCCATCGTATGGCTGTTCCTTAAACGTAGAGCTGGACGTGGAGGACGCAGGGCTGAGTGGAATGGTCGCATTGATGAAAATGAGGGAGTCGCGATTGCGGTGTCGTGTATCGACCAAGCTTTGTGGTGATTGCTTCTCCGAGAGCCCAGAGTATGGCGAGGGTGATTGCGCTTGGTTTGCTGGGAATTGGAATGATGTATCCAGAGGAGAGAGCAGGTTTCCTGGGCGAGTCACTCGTGGTGAGCTGGGAAGACCCGTTGGGCTGAAAGGAGGAATCGAAGACATGTTGAATCCGAAAGTGCAGCCTTGTTCTCAGAGTGGGTGATGTTTGTAGATAAATGTTTCTCCGCGAATGTTTGGTGGAGTGCACGAGGTAGATTGAAGTGCAATGTGAGAAGGAAACAATGTTTGTATTAGCAAAGGGGTGCACCAGGCAAAGAAGAGTCGTAATGTTTATGCTGATCAGCGGGCTGCGGCGACCGAAATTATAAGTAACTCAGGGGAGCAAGGTAACTCGACGCCAAGGACAAAACGTCGTCGTATTCTCCAGGGGCCGGGGCGTCTCTCATCCGCCACGAGGTCCATGCTCGGTTCCCGTCACTTGGTGTTTGCAGCAGGGCGTTTTGTTGCCGGTAGTTTCATAGGCTGCTATCCGGTCCTGTCGTTGGTCTTTCGGCTCCCGTCCAACCACGATGTCGACATTTTGGCCAGCACCTCTTGTCTGCTGAACATATGCATGTGGCCGCAGCTGCGCATGAAGTGTGAAACTGCGCCGTCCCTATGTGGTAAGGCCAGTGTGGTTTGAGGGGATGGCCTAGTCAGCAAACAGCCCCGAGAAACGAGGCAACAAGGTCTCCCGTTGGGCCAGTTCGTTTGTTTTCCGGCCCTGCACCCCTTGAAACACGGGCAACGTCGCACGTTTTTGAGAAACAACGCCCACCTGCGACCTCATTCCTGACGGCCTTCGTACTTGAACCAAGCCACGCCGCTGTTTGCTGTTAACTGTTGGCCATTTCCGCGTGTCTAAGGCAAAGGGCTGCGTAAGGATTCCTCCTGTTGCATGTAATGCCTCAAGTCCACCGGTTGAAGTAACTGCAGATCGACTGCCTTGCGCAAGGAGATCGTGGGATAAGATGCATCGTCTTTATTATTGACCGTGCCGCAGTGCAGTGTCCAACAGCCAGCGCGAGGACTATCGTCTAGCTTTGAAAAGGGTGTCTCGCAGGCCAGCTGAAGTCGACACCCTAGCAGTCATCATAAGTTCCAGATGTATAGCTCGCTTGGTAGGCGTTAGTTTGCTTGACTCTTTCTGCAGCGCCGCAGTGGCACAGCAAACCTGCCGCCAGAGCCCCGCTCGACTGATCTAGTAGTCTGGAACTGTAGAGGAAACTTGTCAGCCACTTGTATATCGACTTTTGTTATGAAATATTCATTGAGAGGAGCTATGAGGAAGAAAGGAAGATCGTGAGAGAACCTGAACAACATGTATTCAAAAGAAGTCACAATTTACTCTTGGCATATTAGCGGTGTATTCAAACGTAGTAGACCTTACAAAGGCAAGTGTATTATGGGGCGCAGGAACTGTGGCCTGCCACGTAGACAAGCACTGAGAGGCACAGTCGGTCGTTTGCGTAGGGACTACACTTTGAGCCCTTTGGGAATAGAAGAGGAGACTGCTAATATCGACAATGCATGAACAAGAATCAGGAAAATGAAGGGCAGATTTTTCGGCTGATGTGCAGGAAAGCTTGTTATTTCAATTTCTCTCGCCCCTTCCCATCTTTCGGTCATGATCAAAGCTTCGAGACTTGGTGTTTTTCATGTGCCCCTAATCTCAAAGTCCATTTTCATCATTCCACAAAACTTTTCTTCCCAGATTGACTGGTGCAGCAACCAAAACTGACGTCCATTGTCGCATAATGACTCCTGAGGTCTCCAGTTCTCACGTGCTAACGCATCAAAAACCTAATTCCTACTCCTTCTCTAAAAGTGACACCTTGTTGCTCGCCTCTGACGAAGTCATCACGGGAATAACTTCAAAGTCGACAATGTCCTTCCACCTTGCAATCCACTCGTCCAAAAGGTCCTTCTCATCTGTTTCCATCACCTGATAGCATGTCGTCAAGTCTTCGCTCACCCAGCTTGAAATGTACTTTAGCCCATCAGCTGCCAGTCGACCCTGTGATTGAAATCGTTCGTAGACAGGCCTTGGGTTGCCGTCGCGGAAACGTTCGATCACCATGAAGAGCATTTTGCGGGTAGTATCTCTGTGGACTTCCAGGTAGGCTGCTCAATGACGTGGTGCTAACAGCAGAGAGTGCACGAAAGGGAATTGATCGATGTTTCCAGGCGCGATGGATTGAGCGAGGATTGATAGGGCTGGGATGGTGACTAGTGAGGGATTATGTGGTGGTGGCTTTGCCCTGACGAGAGCCAATGAGACGACAGCCCTCGAGCATCACCCTGCAAGATCGTCTCCAGCTCGTATCGCAAGGCAGATGTGCTTTAAACCCCGCAACGTTCGCGTGCCTCGCATTCGAAGCTTCTTTCTCGTCGCCTTTTCTTGTCGCCTTGTGTGCAGCCTTCATCCATAGAAAGCCGACAATGACTGACGAAGATCCAATCACTCCTGCTTCAGCATCGGCGACATGCGTGGCTTCGTTCTCACGATCCAGCACTGTGGCAGATAAGGTCTGGGATGAGAAGAATAGTCCGCCGTTCCAAAGGGTACAGGAATTGTGCCATAGTTTGCTGTATACTCAAGAGCCGGAAAAACCGAAACTTCTTCGATGCCATGACTCTAGCCAAAGCCAAACACTCCCTGATGCTCCTCGCATCCGTCTAGAATGTCCGTCTGAGGTGATTGCGTACTGTCTAGAAGACCTGGATACGCCAGCATTGAACAAATTCGGCGACAAACTATGGTGGGCCGGTCCAACACCTCGTGTAGCGCCTTTGACACAGCAAGCGGTTCTCGACCGCAGGATACAAGTCACTCAGGACCCATCCGTGCATCTTCTCTGGACAGAAGGGATTCTCTACGTGAAGCCACTCCCAGCTTACCTCGCGTCGCATGCGTTCTGGGCATACCTGCTTGACCCATCGAACAGCGACATCAATTCCGAACAGCGAGAACAGCTCAAGACAACATGCCTTGGTTTCTTGAAGACATATTCCAGCCTCATCAAGCACCGCTCTGATTTCAACTTGGCTAGACGCCACGATCTCCTCGCCTCTTTTGGCAACGCTACCTTTGAGTCATTCATAGCCTTCATATCGAACTTCGATGCTCTCCCCGACAGCGCGATAAGTTCGCGATGGCGCTACGGCGTCATCAATCTCAACGCGTTGAACTTCCACTCCGCCCTCCATCTACGCCGTTGGCATCTCAACCGCTTCGAATCGCGGTATGGGACGTACTTTCAGCGTTTCTTTCCTGCCGTGCTCTTTGTGTTTGCGCTGTTGAGCGTTGTGCTCAGCGCAATGCAGGTCATTCTCGGTGCGAGGCAATTGTGGGACACGGACAACAAGAACTTGAAGAGGACGCTTGGCGTGTTTATATGGACTGGTACTGAGGCGATAGGGTGGAGTCTGGGGTTTGGGGTGTGCTTTTTGTTTTGGTGGTTGAGTATTAGTACGGCGGAGGCGGTCAAAAGGTGGAAGATGCAGGCCAAGTTTCGGAAGAGGATGAAGGCGGAGAAAGAGAAGGCTTGTGCTTAGTGGAGTATGAGAGACTCCAGAAAGGATGCTCAAGGCGTATTGGTTCTCTAATGCTTGCTAATGCTTGTGTTCATCAGTGAAGGCGGATTGTGTTGCTGCTCTGCCCTCACCATGCAACCAGTAAGACTGTCAATGCTGTGGCAGCTCGTAAGCAATTACTCTCACGGCTACGTGTTCATCACTGCACCAAGCAAGTGAAGGCGAAGATATTTCAAGCACGCGCGAGTACGTCACCGTTAACGTGGAACCTTTGGGAGGTGCCTTAAAAGGGCAGCAACGACGTCACCTCTTTCCTCCCCACCTCACATTCTCTGACATCCTCCTCCTACTACATCTCTAGCCGTCACCTGAAAAATCTGGCCGTTAGAGACAGCCTTTCGAGGCAGCCGCTTCAATCCTCTGCTCTCTGCACCCCTGCAGTTCCACCGACACAGGACAGCTCTTCTCATGCACTGGACACTCCCGTATCTTTACCGCCTGATAACAGCACGAGGCACGCCACAAGTGATCTACTCGGCTCAGATCATCTCCAAGACTACCACCTAGTCCCCCAACAGCACATTCTTACCGCTCACGTGCAACATCCAACCCACCACCTAAACACTCCAACACCCAAACACCACTCTCCGCAACCCAACCGCAACCATGCGCCACACCCCCGACGAAATTAACGACCTCGGCGGCCTCCGCGCCGAGCACGACACGGCCGCAATCTCAGACCGCGACATCTCCCTGCACCAAAGCATCCCCATCGCCGCGCTCGTGCACCCCGGCCAAGCCCCTCGCGGCCGCGAAGCCCAAGTCTTCGCCTGGAACACCTTCATGTACAGGGCCGAGGAGCAAGAGGGCAAGGGCGACAGGACCAAGGCCGAGTTGCATGAGGGCGTGCTTCATCGGGCTAATAGAATTGTGAGGGAGGGGGAGAATGGATATGCTGGCCGTGGCGGCTTCGGAGGCACGAATGGATATGGTGGGCGTGGCGGCTTTGGAGGCGCGAATGGCGCGAACGGCGTTAATGGACGCGGTGGCCATGGAGCAATGAATGGGTTTGGCGGACCTGGTGCGGGTGCGGGACGCGGTGGACGCGGTGGACGGGGCGGTATTGGAAGTCGAGGTGGACACCAGGACCCACGCCAGGATCCACGCCAGGGGGATCCCGGATACCACCCTCCGCTCCGCGCTGGCTGCGTTGAGGATGAAGAGTTCGACATCGGCTTCGGCATGTCCAAGGGCTATGGCCTCTCCGACCCGTCGTTGTTCTGGGATGGCCCGCTTGACCGGCCTGCCTCAGAAGTGCTAAAGGAGAGGGAGGCGAAGCGCAAGGCTAAGGAGGATGAGGAGATGATGAGGAAGAGCATGGAGGCTCTGACGCTCCGAATGAGAAGAGGAGAGGAGAAGAAGGAGAGGAAGCGGAAGGCTAAGGAGGAGGAAGAGAAGTTGAAGAAGGCCTTGGAAGCTCTGAGGATCTGAATCAGGAGTAGGAAAAAGGACTTCTTGAACTTGGGGACTTGGGGACGAGAGAGAGAGATGGGCATGTGCATATGAAAATGCACGAAAAGGAAATCTGCTTTTGTACATAGAAAACTCCTAGCTCACTGCATGGATACGGCGAGTCCTTAACTCACTTCCTTCACGGAGAGCACTCGCCAAATCGCTGAAACCATCAAACGTGAATGACCACGACGTCTATACTCTGAAGCTCACACGCTCCGTCATCTCATATGCCCATAACACACAGGCACGAGGGCTCATCCTCCCCCATCACCATTACAATTACAATCACCACAATCATCCCCCCACCCCTCACCACTTCTTACTCTGCGTGCGCATGAACCCGCAAAAACTCTCCCACAGCTTCTGATCCGAGCCCCTGAGCCACTCGAGCTCGACGTACCGCCCCGTCATGACAACCCTGACGCGGAACGCTAACTGGACTTTTGCGTCGCCGGGGTCCTGCGCCTGGTCTGCCGCTGCGTCGGCCGGTGATACTGTGGCGTCGATGGCCATGGCGTCTTGCGCGTCGTCTGTCTCGTCTGCGGGGGCATACTCGGCCTTTTCATTACCCTTACCCTTGCCTTTGACATTGGCGACGTCGTGCATGCTGTCCTCGGGAGCGGTCTTGTCGTCGCGCTCTTTGGCCTTGCGCATCTGCGCGCGGCGGTACCCGCGACTCCAGACATTCTGCGTAGCCTCGCCAACGCCAATACTCGCCTTGCGGTCCCAAGTCCAGACGACGTCGAGCGCCTCAAGCAGCTTGTCGACATCTCTAAGTACCTGTAGGACGTCGACACTAGGCCGCAGCGCAATGCTGTGCGCAGTCGGGAACGGCAGGAACTCGTGTGCGATGGGCTCGATGCGCGCGGTGCCCTGTTTGTAATCATATTTAGCCCTGTGCACGAGGTTGGCCAGCTGGGCGCCGGCGGAGGAGAGGGCGGAGAAGGTTAGTGGGAGGGGGCTACCTACGTTGCGGGGGCGGAGGTCCATGAAGCTCCATGCTACGGTCCAGCGCTTGGTGCTGGAGCCCGTGTCGATGATGCCGACGGCCCAGTTGGTGATGCCGTGGGCTTTGAGAAGCGTGATGATGGCTTTGGCGCTCTCGAGCTTGCCGAACATGCTGCTGTACCACTGCACTTTTTCGCGCAGGACCAGACTCTCCTCCACGATCCTGGTGACGAATCCAAGATCGCCGCCTGGGCAGACCATCTCGACTTCTGCTCCTGTGCAAACGGCGTTGGGCTTTGTAGCCTTGCCCTCGCCCTCGAGGGAGCCCTGCATTTCGGCGGGGGAGTCGAAGAATGGCGGGTTGCAGATGGTGAAGTCCAGTTTGGACTTCCCCAGAGCTGCCAAAGGGATCAAGGGCTGGCCCTCGATGGTCTGTAGGAGCGTCGTCCTGGTCATGAGTCCGTTGAGCGCAAGGTTGCGCGCGCCGGACTCGAAGCTCTTCTTGTCGATGTCAGTGGCGCACATGTGCCACTTGGGCCTTGCGCGCAGGCACAGCATCGAGTAGATGGCCGAAGCCCCGGCCCCTATGTCGAGACCCACGACCTCCCGCTCTTGGTCATACTTGCCAGAGTAATCTGGCGACGTCGAGTCGAGGAGGCCGTGAAGCCAAGCGACATAGTTCCAACGATTTGGGATCGTTGGACAGAGACGGTCCTCGGGAACCTCAAGTTGCAGACCGAAGTCTGTCTTCAGGATCGCTTTTGAAAGGATTTGGACCGTCTCTGGGTCCGAGAAATCCAGCCTCTTCTTGCTGGCCTGCCAGATCTGCTTGAAGGCGGCGTCGTTTTTGGCCAAGGCCACGAAGTCCACGGAGGAATATAGAGAGGCTGTTGCCAGCTCCATGCTGGCGAGGGAAGGAGCGGAAGGAGGAAAGAAAGTGAGTTTTGAGGGAGAAATGTGTTGGGGAGTGTTGATAGCAAGATCAAAAGAGGGCATGGGAAATCAAACAAGCTAGCGTGGGAAGCTTGGGCCACCTGCCTAAACGGGCGAAGCACAACTGGGAGTCGAGGTGAAGCGAAAACAATGAGAGTGATAGTACATTTTTGATACAGACTGACTGACAGAAATAATGCAGACTCCAGCTTACCACATGATTATGCTCCATGTCTACCCAACGCCAGATACAATGAATCAAATCAAGAAAGGGCCATCATAGGCACCGTCAGGCTCATGTAACCGGACCTCCTCAAGCGAAGGTACGGTACCGGGCTTGTAGAAGCCGAGTAACATCTCCATGTCTTCCTCGGTCAAGGAACACAGGTCATCAAGAGAGTATTGTTCGCAGACCTTGGACATCCTACATTGAGTTAGCGGAATGCTGATGGAATGTAAGACATGATGCAGACCATTGCATGCGCTTGGGACCTTCTTCTATGTTTGGAGCGACTTTTCTAAGCTTCTTCCGTAGCAGGCCTACTCTCTGCACAGCCGCGCCTATGTTATATGGCAGCCCAGCAGCAATCTGCCGGCGGACGATGTTGGCCAGCTTGGGACCATTTCCATTTGTGCTAACCATGATCTGCAGCGGGCCATCTCGATGCACGCTGCCGAAGTAGAAGTCGCACTCAGGGGGCACGTCGGCAATGTTTGCTGCGATTTTGCGCTCTTTGCAGAGCTTGAAGATTTGCGACGAGGCTTCGGGGTCGTCGACGGCCGTGAGGACCATGTCGACGCCATCGAGATCGGAGGGTTCGAATTTGCGATCGACGTAATCGACCT
Source organism: Pyrenochaeta sp. DS3sAY3a (assembly GCA_001644535.1). NCBI lineage: Eukaryota > Fungi > Ascomycota > Dothideomycetes > Pleosporales > Cucurbitariaceae > Pyrenochaeta > Pyrenochaeta sp. DS3sAY3a. Next base: position 160,404 of record KV441651.1, on the reverse strand, counting down.
GCTTCTGCTCTATCCGGTATGCGACTTCTTCGTTGAGGCCCTCGCGGGGCGACACGACGGTGACTTTTGCATCGGCGTTGAGGACGTTGACGATGCGACCGGCCGCGACCTAGGATTGCTCAGATCAGCGCTTCTGACCTGCAACGGGACGGAAAGACATACCTCGCCGCCGCCGACGACTAGAACGCGTTTATTCCGAATCTGCCAGGCGAGGATGAGCGAGCCGCCGCCTTGGATTTCTGCATAGGGGCTCTTCATGGCGAAGGGGATGCAGCGGAGAAGAAAGCATGCTGGCCGGAGATAGCCAAAAGTTGCGACGCAGCCGTCATGCCAAGCTTCAAAGCGACGGACAGAGAGGGCGAATCAAGGCCGTGTCGGTAAGTCTGGGAGTAGCCACCAGAGAATATTCGAGGACATACCCTCCAGCTTCTCGACAGACTCGGAGAATATTCCAATTCATCCCGTGCGACCACGGGCCTGGGACGCGGGCTCTCGAAAAGGGAACTCTGGGTATGCGGGAAGCCCTGCACCTGCATCCTTGCCAGGCCTCCCGTTAGCGCCCTTGCAACGGCGCCCGCTCGACCCACGTCAACTGCTAGACTACCCAGTACCGCGTGGCCGTAGGACAAGGCTTCCATTCACCTCCCCTCTCCCCACCTCGTCTACCATGGCCTCACGCAGGTCTCTGGGTGGCGGGCGAGTGCTGGGCAGCGGCAAGAATCTCTCCCCCGCCGTCTCCCCGCAGCCCGCCGCCGCCCATCGCCGCAATGCGAGCCTGCTGTCGCCCTCTGAGAGCTCCGTCTCGCTGAGCTCGCAGACGTCCAACAGCCCAGCCAGCACCACCGAGACACGCGAAGACATATCCAGCCAGGTCCTGCTGGGTCCCAGTGAAAATGCCGCTGCCCGCGCTTCCAGTCGCCTGGTGTGCCCCATCTGCAACGAGGACATGGTACGTCTGCACACTGGTCCATGTAGAGTCCCACAGCTAATCCAGGCAGGTGACATTGTTGCAGCTCAATAGGTACGTGGCCTAGGGCAACCCCCTCTACTCCCTCGCCTAATCCGCATAGACATCTCGACGACAACCACCAGAATCTCGTCGAGCAGGAGCAGGACGAAGTCAAGAACTGGTTCGAGTCGCAGATGCAAAAGGCAAAGAAGTTCCAGCCCCTGGCCGTCCTCAACCAGAAACTCAAAGGCCTCGACGTCTTCGAATCCAACGATGCCCCGACGCCGACGCCACCCACCGTCTCCCACTCCCACTCGGCAAGCAGCTCCACTGTCCCCGTAATACACGAGCCGCCTCCCGTGCGCAGAGATCCCGAGGAAGAGGTCACGCGAACACACTGGCAGCGAACTGGCTATAGGGACGCGTGCTCAGATCCCCTGTGTGCCAGGCCCATCACAGCCTCACAAATGGCTTTGGGAAGTGCGCAACTGGCGGTGAATTGTCGGCAATGCGGGCGACTGTTCTGTGAAGAGCATACCATGTATCAGATGAAGCTATCGCGACAGGCCAAGCATGATCCCGTCCGAGGCATCTGGTGTCGTGTGTGCGAAACATGCTACAAGTCACGAGAGGGGTACAATGAGAATCACGGCTTCGAGCGCAATCATTTCGAAGAGTTTGCCAAAATAAGACGAAGGAGAGTCGATAGAGAATACATGGAGGTCAGTCGACTGGAGAAACGTCTCACCAAATTGACTCAGTTGCTCGCCAACCCACCCCCGGTCGAGGAGACGCAAACATCCGGAAGCTGGTTTTCCCTTTCTGCGAGTAAGAATCAAAGAAAGGCATTGGAGCAATCAATAATCACATGGGAAGACGATGCGAAGGTTTCGAATTGTCCTTTCTGCCAGCAAGAATTCTCAAGCTACACTTTTCGAAGACACCATTGTCGCATGTGCGGTCGCGTAGTCTGTGGCGATCCGAAGACCGAGTGTTCAACTGAGATAGGCCTGAATGTGGCTGCAGGTACGTCGTGTGTGACTCAACAATTGCCTAATCTTACATTACAAAGGTGCTGTAAAGGCCGAGAAGCCAATCGGCCAGATGAGCATCGACGTTCGCATGTGCAAAGACTGTCAGCACACTCTCTTCGCCAGAGGTGACTTCCAACGAGCAATGGCCGATAAACCAAAGGACCAACGTTCGTATGAGAACTTGGCGCAATTCGAAAGGGGTATCAGATTGCTACTTCCAAGATTTCAAAAACTACTCCAAGCACTTCAAGACCCAGATAAACCTCCTACACCCCAGCAATTGACCGACGCCACGAAAGTACGAAAGCGGCTGATGGAAGCCTTTTCGCAGTTCGACACAGCAGCGAAACGTATCAGGGATCTACCGACCGATTCCCCCACTCAGAAACGGCTTCAGACTGCCGTATATCAGCAAGCATACAGCTTTTTGAGCTTGCACATGCTTCCACTTCGATCTCTTCCAAAGATCTTGAAACACGCTGTTCCGCAAGGTCGACCACATGGAGGAGGAGCATTGGCCGCGATTAAATTTAATGATCAAAGTGCTGGAAGCGTCGTCAGCAGTAGCGAGGTTTCTGCCATGGAGACGGAAGAAAAGGAGTTACGAGAACGACTAATCATTCTTGAAGAACAAAAGTTCATGGTATCAGAGATGGTTGCTGGTGCAACTAAACACCGGCGATTCGATGAAGTGGCCAGTCTGGCTCAGAATCTTGAAGACCTGAACCAAGAGATTGACCAGGTGAATGGACAGCTAGGACAACTGGATTTTGCAGGTGCATACCGAAGGGATATGGTAAGCCCTCCGCCTGGATGAGCTCACGTGCCAGATTTGGATCTTATATATTTTATCAAGAGCGGCAGCGATCATACGTTGGAATTGCTCCCTCTACTGCAATGAAAGAGGCCTACGAAGGTATTCGCGGAAGCGACAAGGCCAGTGCTGGTCGACTGATGATCAAACAGCTTTTTGCAACACATCAAGAGAAATGATGTGCTAGCCTGAAGCAGTTTGGCTAGGCAGCGATAGATCACACTATCACTTGTACTGTAAGAGAGTTCTCGGAAGATAATCAAGCCATGGAGCGTTGGCATACTGTAAGAATATCAGGCACATGGTTCATCAGAATGCTCTAGAACCAAGGTAACAAGCTTCACATAAGAGATACAACACGGCTTCCTTTCTATACAGTGACGCCGAATCCCCCTAATCTGTTCTTCGGGCTGAAAACAGTGCAATCGCCAGCAGGAATCGGTATCCAAGCTGTACCTACCTGACCTAAATTGCATCATCTCCACGAAGCTCAACGCGCATACTCAGCCTGCCACCCACCAGGTAGCGAGGGAAGCCCTACCACAATATCAGCATAATTCTGTCATGGACGAATGATGTTGGACTTACAACTATCAATATCCTCCTCCACCCTCCTCTCCTGCGTACACGCATTCATCTCCTCAACACTCTGCAGCCTCAGCCCCGTCTCCCGCGAACAATTCGTCCTAAAATGACACCCCTCCGCATCCAAAATCCGCTGCAACGCATCGCCCCTCCACCCAAACACATAATCCGCATGATTCGCATACCCCGTCGCGTCGCCAAACGACCACACAAACGGATTACTCCCGTCCGCTGGCCACTCCAAACTATTAAACGGCTTCGTGTCCCACACCACCTCGTACATGAGCTGGCCGGTCCGCACGGGGTGTGTAGCAGGGCACGGCCCGCTGCTTTCAAAGGTGCCTGATGCCGGGTACGACATGTGCGACATGTGGTCGGGCGAGTCGAGGTTCTTGCCGTCCCAGCAGGTGGGGAAGCGCAGGGACGTCATGATGCCTTCGGCGCATTTGCGTTGCGGGAAGGCGATGAGTTCGGGGGACCGGATGGTGAAGGTGTCGAGGCATGTGTAGGTTAGTTGGCGGTAGCGGGCGGCGGAGGCGAGGGTGCGGGCTTGCGCGTCGCCGATGAACATGCGGAAGCCCTGGGTGGGTGAGCGGGCTGAGTCAGTGGTTGGGAGTTGAGATGGGGGGTTTGTGGTGGGAGGGGAAGGGAGATGGGGTAGAGATGTGGATTAGAGGCGTATTTGGACTCGAGGGGTATATGGGGAACGAGTAGCACTTACAGGCTGGAAAGCTGTGACTTTTGACTTTTGAGCAGGGTCGTAGATGGCGTCTTGCATGTAGTACAGTGTGATGCCGCCGTTCGCAGTACGGAATTGATTGTTGCCCAGTTGAGGAACACGTTTGTATGTGCCGTTTTGTGCCCGGAAGTAGAGGACTGCAGTCCAGTACTATTCCCATAGTGAGTCAGTTATATGGAACTCCTCCGTCGTATCTTGAGCATCATCCATGAATACGTACATTCGAGAAGTCATCTGCGAATTGGCAGCTTGTGCACGTCGATTCACCAGGCATATCTTTCTGTGGGTCCATCGTTGTATTGAACGAGTTTCCACCTGCGATTGTTTGCAATGAGCGGGATTATGAGGACGTCCGAGGCAAGAAGTACGAACCAACGATCTGATGGACATGCGGTGAAGGCGCCATGCCTGGAGTGACGAGAGGGTCAAGCCGTTCAGTGACCAACTGCGAACAGTGGAAACGAACGAGTGCACTGCTGGGTGCAGCGAGCATCACCACGAGGAGTCTTTTGCACCGCATCTTGCCTAATCGAGAAATCTCCTAGAATCAGTGAGCGACAAGAGAACAGTAGATATCTTTGAAATCGTTTGAGTCTCGTTGCAACACAAGTTTTGCACAAAAGTCGCATGCATCCACATACCCAGTACCCAAGCAAGTATATCAAACGGCCCCGTCGCTATCAAAATCTCCTATACCAATTGCCCCGATAAAGCATACCCGTGCTGTCGGGCTATTGTTCATTAAGCATCATCTATAAGCATGCCTGCGTTCCGTGTTTCAGCCAATGAACGAGCGCCTGGAGCATGGTATCGGAGAACATCGAGGGAGCAACCACAATGTGTGGGGCGCTGGGGTATCCCAACGTCAAGTGCCGAAGCGGGGCGGATGTTTTGCGTGCGAGCGAAAAAGGTGGTGGGAATGTCAGACTGCAAAGGCCATTTTGGGTAGTTGGGGAGACATTTTGTGATTTACGTTGTCAACGTTGGCGAACACACAAACTCCCACCTAGCTTGTGCCTCACTCCGGACAGCAACTCCATATGCAACACCTTCTCGCCATGCCATTTTAGCAAACACCAGCAAACCCGCCTAATCATAATGCTCTCCACAAAAATCACATTTCCACTTTCCCTCCTGCTCCTCCTCCTCCTCACCCCCTCCACCCTCGCACAAACCACCCCCGCCGACGGCTGTCCCAAAGACGAATACGCCTGCATCGACGTCATGAATTCGAGCCAATGCATCGAGCAGCTCGTCATCGAGAAACTCGCCCCGGTCACCAAGGAGGCGCTGGCAAAATGCGTCGAGTACACGGGCACCGTTACAAACATTCCCGGCGCGTCAAAGGTATGTACGCACGTTGAGGAAACGTGGTGGGGTGGAGCGTGAGTAGAGAGAAGACGCTGACGGGTGGTTTGTGGGGGATAGCTTTGTAGATGTCCGGGGTGTCATACTGCGCCTATTAATGCGGCGATTGCGGAGTTGTTTCCTCCGCCGTGTGCTTGAGCGATGGGCTTAGTGGAGTGGAGTGGATTGGAGCGAGTGTATGGGCTGGAGTGAGTGTTTTGATGGGTGTTGCTCATTGTGAGCATGTACTGGTTACTGGGAAAAGAGGCCAGTCGGCAAGATGGTAGAACCTCTTCGCACGTTGAAGTGAGGATAGTGACGAACAGGCGCTAGGGTCAGTGGCCGCGAAGTTAGATTTACCAAAGTTCTTGGGGGTTTCTCGATTTTGGCGGAAACCTAGGAAAGAGCTTTTACATCTTCTGATAAATTCATTCTACCTCTTTTTTATGTATCTTTTGGCTCTGGTGGAGTGCTCCATGTAGGATATAAGTTATAACTATTGAGGGAACCGAGACGACTATATTCAGAAACTACTACAAGTATGATCTGTTCCCTCGTACTTCAATAAACCAACCCTTCACTGACCTGAAGGCTGTGCTGGCAGTGAAGGTTGTCTAGCATTTATTTAATCTAATCTGTGCTATTTCATTCAACTTTTTAGTATACATCGTTTGGGGCAAACACAAGAATTATAGCTCCATGCCAGGGTCTTCATTACAAGTACAAGAATTAAGGTCTATAATACTAGAGTCACCGTAGGAGTGACCGGTCCGATTTGTGCTCGCTAAACCATGTATTCTAGGTGAGGCGCAGCCGTGCGATGCCACACTAGAATCTTCTTGCAGTCCTTCTATGCAGCCTAGCTTCCAGTCCTTTCTTTAAAGTCTGCCTACAACATAGTCCTTCCTAACACATGACTGAGCGTATCCTATAAGCTGGCGCTTCGCCACCGAAACACAACTCTCTTCCCTCTAACGAACCTGCTCGCTGATTGTAAACCAAATATGCCATCGCTAATATCGTACCTATTGGAGTCAACGCAAGAGAAGAGCCGGGACAACAAGCATGAAGACTTCTTAGATGGAATTGCTAGCCTTTCTTACCACGAGCGTCTCACTCAATTCTTGCGCGGATCGACCAGGCATTGGGTCGCTGGCGGGGTAACGGTTGTGGACTTTCGTCCATTGTACACCGTCAACGTTCATCATCTGCAAAGACGACTGGCCAAAGAGATTAAGAAAGTGGAAACAGAAGACATCACCGACCTCCAGCTTGAAGCCATCCAAGAGACGCTACATCAGTACAGTGTGTCCTCTCTTACGGACCTCACATCTTGCCTCTGTCTAACAATGTAGCAAGCCAATAGTCTACGTGATTTCGAATTTATCCACAGCAATAGGTGGAACACGCAATTTGTCAAAGACATCGCTGCTTCACGAATCAACACTGGTCCAGGATCGAAGCTCCAGGAAGCGCTGATCGCAGAGCTCGGGCTCAAGGTTGCCGACACACATCGAGGCCTTTTTCACGACTCTGACCTGCTGGGATCGTTTGACCCGAAACTCATGGATCAAAGTACAGCTCTTAGACAAAGTCTAGGTACGGAACGGGGGCGTAGCTTTGCGAGTGAAGAACGGCGAGCGCACTTTACTTTGGCCTGGAAGCGATTCGTGTTCGCCATGGTCGGAGGGCTGATTATAGTCGTTCCTATGCTGATAATAGTGATTGGGCATGCGACAACGAAGTTTCTCGCAGTGGTTCCAACCTCGATTTTGCTATTTGCGCTGGGTGTTGCCCTCTTTGCAAAGACAGACCCAGCGAATTTGCTCGCTGCAACGGCCGCGTACGCTGCTGTATTGGCTGCGCTGATTGGCACTGGAGGACCAGCAACAATTGTCGTGTGATGTAAGTTAGTATTCTAAAGATTTTTACAACTACTGGAAACCTGACCCATCTTTAAGTGGACGACTGTCTCAACTGCTTCGATTCAACAGCGATAAGGTCGAAGTTTCGGGTTTGCGGACTATTGCAACAGGGCGCCTAACATGAGGCTCAACAATCAGGCTAGTCCGGTGAGTGCGAGTCCGGCCGGTGAGCGTCCAGTGAGCTCGAGTCCTCCTTCAGCTATCTAGGCAGTTGCGTAGATGTGGCGTTTAGAGCATCATAGCGATTGGACAGCCTTGTTAGAAATCCATTGCGCCTTGTTGATGCAAACCCCTCCTGCTGTCGGTAATGCAATGCAACGAGGCAAGCGAACCTCGCCGTGTCCCACCACATGCGCAGAACAGAACAGGTCTCTTTGGCGTGCACGAACACACATACATGATTAGTGCCAAGATACACAGCCTTGTCGAGCAGGGTTTTATAAGCTGTGAGAAACCCCAGAACGATAGAGTCAGTTTCTGCCTGATTTTTGACCGTTGCTGGTCGATCGTTGTCTCAGCCTTGCGCATCTTAAATCATATCACACCTTGCCTGACAGGCTAAGGTCCCTACCCGACACCACCTTTGTTTGTAGCCCTGCTCGCGAGATCAGATGCTTCGACCACTCATTGAGTTTTTGTGCCTCATTATGCACTTTTTTCGCTCCCTCTTTCCCAAACAATTGGGGGACCCCCCTGGTAGGCTGAAAACTCTAGCACTCTTTTATTGCTTGTCTCTAATTGATGTCGAAGACGACGAAGTACCGAAACCACTTAGCGTAGCATCCGAGAGCCCATGCGTAGATTTCAGTAAGCTCAAAGACAACGTTGCGGACGCTTTGTGTGATAACTATGAGAACCGCGATTTCTTGCCACATGACAAAGTGGATGAGTTGGTCACGAAACCAATAGTAGAGTCAGCAATTTTCGCGGCAAGTCTGGAGGCCTCGAAAGGGCTTGAGAATACGACAGATCTCGTTCAATTCGTCTTATCAAAAGGCAAGCAGTTGTTCCTCATCTTCTTGATGAGCCGGAAGGACTGGAGCCGCGGAGACCTTGCACTTGCACTGAAAAGCTGCAAAGATGGAAACTTGAATGATGACTCACTTCCAGTCGGTTTCAGCAAAGAGCAACCCTCAACAGTGTATTCTCTGAAGACTACCGAAGAAGGGCGACTGTGCTTACTCTTCGGTGAATGGGATCGAGACCACAAAGATCTCTTCGATACCTGGCAACGGCGCATTGCAGTTCCTGTTTTTGATTCTGAAGGAGCTTTTCGCTTCCAGTTCTTTGCCGGACAGGTTCTGCCCTTTCTCGAGATTTCAGTATTACCAACAAGCGGTGGGGCCTTTGGCGCAGTATCGCGAGCCGTCATACATGCGGAGCATGTCAAAAACATGGTCATCCCAACGTACTATTGGAACGCCCCCAAAAAAGGGCATACGCCGATAGCTTCACACGAGGTTGCTATCAAGAAGGCAATAATACAGCGTCAAGTGGAGCATTATTACGACAAAGAGGCAGGAAATCTATACCGTGGTCGGGGGTTCAAATCACCGCATCTCAATAAGTCAGTTTGTGCCTACCAACACAACCAAGACTTATGCCTCCTTTTCCCCTGGGCACACGGCGGTAACTTTGGCGATTATTGGCGTGAACGAGAAAACGATGCTCGTGACAGATCCAGTGTCCAATGGCTATTTAAACAGCTTGTGGGCATCTTCGAAGGTGTCGCCGAGCTTAATGAGAACAACATCCGACATGGCGACTTGAAACCTGAGAACATCCTTTGGTTTAAGCACGAAGGAAACGGAGGCATCTTCCGGATCGCGGACATAGGCCTCGCTACTTTTCACGAGAGAGAGGCAAATACCAAAGATCGCAAGGGCATACCAACCCAAACTCCTTCTGGTACCTCCCGATATGAGCCACCAGAAATGGAAGAAACCCGTGGAAAAGGAGAACCCAGATCGCGGCAATACGACATGTGGTCCATGGGGTGCATTGTACTCGAGTTTCTCTTGTGGCTTGCCTACGGCCATGGCGCAATTCTGGCCTTCAGGATTCTGACTCCCCATTACTTCTGGTGGAAAAATGTTCAGGACGAAACTTATCATGTGGATGACTATGTCATTGCAGTCATGGAGAAGTTAACAACCGACTTTGAATCCGACTCTGCCTTCATGGATCTTCTCAAAATCGTGCAAGAAGCCCTGCTCGTCATTCAGATCTCTAGTGAATACAAGAGTGTATCCGGCTGCCGTGAGATTGCAGGCAAAGTACACGAGCAGGTAGAAGAAATCTATAGTCGAAGCATAACCGATGAGCAGTATTTGAGACCACTGATTAGACGATCATTCTCCGCATCTGAGCTTAGTAGGCCGCAGCCTAAGCGCAATGAGGTTCATCAAAAGGATGGAAAGCTTGCGGTACCGGGACAGTCGGAGTCATCCACTGCTACTCTTAAACTACCTTCTCCCGCAAAAGAGAATCCGGCGCTACCGGAAACCCCGGCAGGTATCCGCATTGGGATTCGTGCGCCTACTGCCGATGTCAATGCTCAGTCACAAGCTTTTCGTATACCAGGAAATCTCAGTCACCAAGAAGTACGTTCCTATACTCTTCTCCTTTCACCTCCACAGGATGATATGACTGACTGTATTAGTATGTAAGCTCTGTGATTACGCTAGGACCTGACCATCATTAACGTCCTGACTTTGTTCTTTGAAGAACGTTAGTCATTCTCCTCCACCTTTCACGTGAGCTCGTTAACATATTTACATTAATTTTCAACAGATGGTGAGTGAAGGGATATTCTATAATCTTTTTCATGCTAATTTCCTTTAGTTTGTAAGCGCGCGAAGTGCTCCTGATTAGATCATAGATGATACTGAAAGCAAACAGGAATCTAGCAATCTCAATTATGACTGGAATTCAGTTCCGGATAATGACTTTGCAGCCGACTTTTTTACCCTCGTTGGCTGGAATGTTGCGAGGCCGGAGTCCAGTAAGACTGACATGAGGCCTTGCCCTTCTTGCGCAAGTCGCAGTCCGGAGGAATTGTTCGATCGGGTATATGACCTTACAGATCTTCAGCAACAGGCGAGGAACTGCAATATATGCAGTCTCCTAGAGGAATCGCTGCATCGAAAAGGTATCAGAGCCCCCAAGGTTGTGGCGCTTCAACAAGATGCTGCTCACGTACGTCTCAGGAATGGACCCAATTTACTTTCACTGTATAGTGAACCCGGTGAGCAGACCCTCAGCAGGTTAGTGACCGCCTATGAGTTAATACAAATGCCTAGACCCAACGATACCTACCGCAAATGGCGCACCACTAGGCTTATCAGTCCTTCTCAAACGTGGTTCACCTGAGTTCTTCCAGCTTTTGAAGGAATGGACTCGAGATTGTGACTCCGAGCATGACATGTGTCGTCGCAATGACGCATCTACTGTCCCCACACGGCTTATCAAAGTAGACAATGGCCTCCGGCTTGTCGACGCGGAAGAAGCCAAATCATCTCGATATGTCGCGCTCAGTCACTGCTGGGGACCACTCAAGGACGACGAGAAGTTTTGCACGTACAAGCGCAACATCAAGCAACTTCAAGCATACATCGATTTCGACGCTTTGCCACGGACTTTTCGTGACGCTGTGACTGTTTCTCGTGGTCTTGGAATTGACTACATCTGGATTGACTCATTGTGTATCATCCAGGACGATGATGATGACTGGCAGAAGGAGTCACGCAAGATGGAGCAGGTCTTCAGCGCCGCATATTGTACAATTGGCGCGAGCTCAGCCAAGTCTTCGCTAGAAGGCTTTTTAGCTGACCCGTCACCTCGATCTGTTGTCGCCTTGCCGTCCAGCGGAAGGGGGCCAGCGTACGCCTGCATCGATATCGACGACTTTCATAGCGACGTCGAACTAGCGCCGCTGAACAGTCGGGGCTGGGTGTTACAAGAGAGAGCGCTTTCACGTCGCACGATATTCTTCACTTCAACGCAAGTCTATTGGGAGTGTGGTGCAGGGATACATTGCGAGACACTGGCACGCCTTGAGAAGTAAGTTTCCCATCACAGTTGCGCTAAACCATTGTAATTGTAGTTATTGCCACCTTTGTTCACCATAAGTTCCTCTCCGTCTAACATCCGCCACAGCTCGAAGATTGCGCTTCTCGGTGACGCCAATTTCCCAAATGCTGCTGTTGGTCACTACCGGGACGGCAGACAACTTCTAATCCAAGATCTCTATGAACGGTATTCCGGCCTGGCCTTTACCAATTCCGCAGATCGATCTGTTGCAGTAGAAGGCCTGCAAAAACGCCTTGCCCGAACCTTAAATACCAATGCCGCCTTCGGGGTCTTCGAGGCATACTTTGCGCGAGGCCTTCTCTGGAAGCGTCGGGATTTCAAACTCATGAGGCCAATTCTTCGGCCACGTGGGCATCGCGTACCCTCGTGGTCCTCGCTTTCAAAAGAGGGAAGAATAAAATACATGGATGGAACGACTGAGCTCAAATTTAAGGAGGTTGAGTGGACTACGCGCGAATATGAGAATCCATTCGATGTCTCGAACGGGTCGGGTAGTGGGATTGAAAAGGCAACATTCAAGGGATATGCTAGGAAGATGAACCTTCCTATCGAAGATATTTTACGAATTGTCAGGTTTGATTGTCATGAGGAGTACAAGGCCAATGAGCTTAGGTATGTTGTTCTTGCGAGAAACAGGACAGCAGAGAAGCAGGTAGACGTGAGATGTCATGGACTGGTGATCCACGAGGAACAAAACGCTTCAGGGGAGAGTGTGTATGTAAGAGTTGGAATGGGATCGCTTAAGTCGAGCGCGATCGATACAGAGGGAGTCTGGGTTACTATCCATTAGCGTATGCTTATATCTGGTACGGCACTTCAGTACGGCAGTTCATGTATAAGGGGAGAATGAGTGGTTTGAATAGTCTGTGTTCAATTTGTTCCTCTACACTGAGCGACTAAGTTTCTAACCCATATTATCTCGCGACACTCATCGATTTATCATGGAACGGAGAATGCCTGCACTTCCCACGCCAAACTGTATTGCAGACCAAGAGTTGAACGGTATTGGAAACACAAAGCCACCGATATAGAATGCCTGATTCCCCCGCTATTTAATTGCAGCTTCGTAATAGTCATCATGTCTGCAGTTTGTCGATGTTGTGTTTAGTAGTGGCGGTAACTACGCTTCACTCATAATGCGTTTTGCAGATTGCATATCCAGGACTCTCTGGTGGTGCGTCCCTGGCCCGATTGAAGAACCTCTCTGTGTTGCCTCGTCTTCTGAACCCGGATCCGGATTCTGGTTGACCCGATCAGTGTCGTCCACCGGTTCAGCCGCTCTACTCACTTCAACATTGTTCCTCTCCCTGATATCAACGTATATGATGTAAATGTTGCTTCTCAGACAAATCTTGAATCTACTCTTCCCGACATGCGCCGTGAGGTTGTCCGACAAAGCTTGTGGGTGAATGCGATCGGTATGCTGCGTCAAGACCAAAACTTTGTCATCTTCCCTCACCTTCCGTAACCTGCATTTCGACATTGTAGTATTGTGTTATGTAGCTGTAATTGATGAGAGCTCCAGAAGTATGATTTTAGGAGATGGATGTATGGCTGAAAGAGATAAAAGTACGATTGTATAAGCGTGACTCGTTCCTCGTGCATCAAACCACGCCAAGCGGCGAGAGCTGAGAAGTACCACTTCGCGATCGGAGCTGGGGTGACGTGTACTTATGATAATATCTTTGAACATGTGCCGGGGCCGATACTGGCATGCTTTTGATCATGGGTTGCCCTGTGTCAACGGCTGAAATTATCGCCCCCAGGCTGCAGGAATAAACATTGGGGGCGCATCACTGCCACTCCTGTGCGATAGATTATTGGGTGTCGGCTTCGCCTCTTTCTCACGCGCCCAACAGCGCCTTTTGTGCCACGCATAACAGTGACTTGATGCCTTCAGCAGACGAAAAGAGGCGATGCGGTGCGACTTGCATGATTCGAGCACAGGAGAGTCCATTTGCCTTCTTTCAGGCGAGGCAGTTGGGTATTATCGCTCTGTCCGCTTAACGCTAGGCTGCAGCGATCAGGCTGAGGTTGTTCGCATCTTCGCCGCTTTTTTAAGGCTATCTCTTCGCTGCAAACTGTAGAATATATTTCGAGAAAGGCTGCACTCACAGCTGGTTGCATATTAGCCGAGATAGACAAAGGTGTGTGTCACACGAGACTTCAGGTCGCCTAGCTTTGGAGGGTGAAAAGGTACAGCCACAGATTGGTTGTTCTGTACATCTACAGGGAGGACTTAGAGTGGATTGAATTAGCGCACAATCGATCAGACAACGACGCACAAGCTCTACATAGTAAGACGTTCCCCAGGCCCCAATAGTTTGTCACACAGCCATTTGCGCGAAGCTACCCCATCCAACCTCGCTGAAGTACGAGCTCGAAAGATCATTTGCGTCCATCGCCCACTGAGAAGGACTGGAGCCCAGAATATTTATGGCCTGAAATCTCTTATAATGTACTGGAACCCACTCGATGCAATCTTGGCTCTTTTACTTTGAACGATAAGGCCGAAAATGTTTTCAGGCGTAAGGAAGTTCATAACACCTCGATCTCGGTTTCCACAGGCGCCAACCAACATTTCAACCCGCTTCGACTTGGACCTGAAACACCGACCCCTGTACTCTGGGCAAAATGAGTTCTCAGGTGGACCCATCATATATCCCTCAACTCCTGTCGACGAGGTGACTGGGGAGAGCAAGTCACTTGAACAGCAGGACTACGAAAAGACACGATTGGCTGCTTCGGACACTAGGGACAGTGACGAAGTCTCGTCCGTCCATAAAGTGCGCGATCTGGGTTTGGGGGCGGCTGCCGATGGCATACCAAATTCGGTTCATAAATCCAGCGATGCCGAAATAATGAAACGCGATGCCTTTGTAGCACTTCAAGACTATCGGAAGTTGCGCCGTCCCGCACACGTAGAATTGGACCTCCGGCAGAAAGTTGATAAGAATTTGTGCACGAGCGCATTTGACCAAAAGGATTACCTTCCTATTGACGATTTTGAAGCAACTTTCAGTGTCGAGTCCATAATTCTGTTGTTGGCAGAGAGATATCCCCAAGCGACAGATGAGGAATTGTGGTTCAAGTTTACAAGCATTTTCGACCCGCAGACGCAGAAGAGTCGGCGCAGAATTTTGGGTATTTTGGTGCTTATGAGGGGCTTTTCACTTCTTGAGAACTTTATCGAGCAAAACATCTGGGACGATAATCTACCCTTCAAAAACCTGGAGAGCCTAACAAGAGTTCTTCCACTAATGAAAGACTGGGACCGGACTGACATCGACTTGTTTTGTATCTATCAACAAAAATTCTTCGTTCCCTTTTTTGACATACAAGAACAACGACTCCTTTCCTACGACCTGGATCGTGACATTAGGCTTCCCTGGCAGAAGTTTGAGTACAAGACTAGTGGAGGTACTGGAATCGTTCATCAAGTGGAAATTCATCCCAGTCACCACAGCTTCAGAAGACCCGGGGTAAGACTAGAAAACTGCAAAAGAGATCATATAGCAAGCTCTAAACACTAGACAGATCATGACGCCAGTATTCGCGCTCAAAGAAATCGACGTAATGGACCACAAAGCATACAATGAAGAACTTTCCGCTCTGGAGAAGACATGCGCCCAAGTACAAAAGGAGAAGCATTTAGTCAAACTCTTACTAACCTTCCGGCACGGCGAGAAATTGTATCTGCTATTTGAATGGGCCGATGGAAACCTTGAAAAGTTTTGGGAATCTAACACCATTGAACACCCGCCCACAGCGTTGACCGAAGGATGGGCAGCCGAGCAATGCATTGGGTTGGCGCGAGCATTAAGTCGCATTCATGGTCTCAGAACATGGCAGAAGAAAAAGAGATCCTACCCAACTGAACCTTTACGCGACAACGAGCGTGAGTGGGGCAGGCACGGCGATATCAAACCTGAAAACATCTTGTGGTTTAAAGACTATGAAGGTGACCAAAACCTCCTCGTCATATCTGATCTTGGTCTCACCCGATATCATACCCAATTCTCGAGATCCCTGGTACACCGATCTAAAATTGACGGGTGTACTAGGGCCTATAGGCCCCCTGAGCTAGATTTGGGCCACGACATATCACAGTTGTACGACATTTGGTCTTTGGGATGTGTGTTCCTGGAGTTCTGCATTTGGTACTTGGAAGGCCATTGGGAGGTCCAATGTTTTGCAAGCGAACGAATGGATGATGAAGAATCCTCGATCAGTAACATGGAGGAGGACAAATACTTTTTGTTGAGTGGAGGCTTCCTTGAATCGAGGACCCCTGAGTTGAAACCAAGCGTGAAAAAGGTATAACCACGAATCCTCTATGAGAAGGCCCATTATATTAATGACAAGACAGCGTATAGACCTACTAAGAAAGAAGTCTACGAAGTTTACGGAAGGTTTGTTGGATGTTATCGAAGATAAAATGCTTCGCTGCGACCCACGCGACCGATCACCCATCGACAAAATATGCATGGATCTCTTGCACCTTGTCGACTCGCTACCAAAGCTGAGTACCGCGGAAGAGGTATCACAGAGTTCTGCATTCGCTGGACGTGAAGATTCGGAACTTGATCCGCCGTCTGTTTCGGAGTTTAGGCAAGACGAATCATCTGACTGGACACTCGAAGGCCTAGGAACGCCAATGATTAATGAGCGAGATACTGTTGGAACCTTATCAAAAAGCACTGAGAGACCCAGCCTAGAGGATATCGAGCAAGAGCATCATCTTGACCCAGTTGCGGTATCGAAAGCGAAGATGTTGGCCACCATAGCCGAGATTGACCGCTTTCGGTTGGTCGAACATCCTGGCTCGCCATAAATTCTGGTTACCCAAGAGTTCTATGACGAAGCTATAGCTGTGGCTCCAAGGGAATCAATGGCACTGAATTCATTCTAACAGTATCGGAACGCTTGAGCTGTTCTCCCGCACGTTGCGGAGCATCTTGACCAAGGTCACAAATCGACTTCACTGCAGCGCAAAGTTTGTCTCGCACGCCATGGCAGAGTGTAAATACTTGTAAAGAAGACAAAATCTTGTTGTATTTCTGGCAGCCTGGGGGAATTCCATGGATTGGATGCATAATTCAGCTGTATGTTACCCACATTGTTGGTTGGATCTATTTCTTTGTATTCCGGCGTTGCTGAGCGCATGAGGGTGGCCTTGAGTTGAGATGAACTCATTTGAAACGTCGTCTCTGTTTTTGTGCTTGCACTCAGTAGATAGGTAAAGAGATAGAATAAAGATAATTCAGTCGTCATTTCACAATGAAAATCTGTACAGAAGCTGGATATATACTATCATCTTAAGTAACCTAGTTGAACATAAAGAGTTTGTTAGGTAGCGATCATAAAGTTTGGATCCAGTAGATTTATATGACCTGGGAACGGACAGTCTGAAATCAAGATGCTGAAAAGTCATGGCATATTTGTAAGCTGTGCATGCGCATTGTGGGGTATTATCATGTGACGTGATATTGAACCCCAGCCTGGTCGTTACTACCTTTATTTACCACCATCCACTTCAGAGCTAATCCAACTAGTGTGATACCGCGCTCTCTTCGTGCATCTAATCGTCTTTATTTGAAAGCCGCTCGAAATATTCAATCAATTACGACACTCTCGTAATTCCCTACTCATGCGACTTTTACGCCTGGGACCACAAGGCGATTTCAGCCTTGTTGAATGCTTCAACGAATCTGTCCCACCATATGCAATTCTTTCACATACTTGGGGAGCTGATTATGAAGAGGTCACTTTCAGTGATATGAAAGAGAAAACGGGCAAAATGAAGGCTGGATATCGCAAGCTTACCTTCTGCGCGGAGCGAGCGGCGCAGGACGGCTTACAATTCTTTTGGGTAGATACTTGCTGCATTGACAAGTCAAGCAGCGCAGAGCTTTCAGAGGCTATCAACTCTATGTTTCGGTATTATCAACGGGCGGCTATATGCTATGTATACCTATCCGATGTGTTTTCCAAGCAGGATCTCTTTGGCAGTAGATGGTTCACCAGAGGATGGACACTACAAGAGCTTCTTGCTCCAAAATTAGTGCAATTTTTCACCGCTGAGGGCAAGTGGCTTGGTGACAAAGGAACTTTGATGTATGAAATCCACGAGATTACGGGGATCAGTATGCGCGCTTTGCAAGGAGAGCCCCTATCTGCATTCAGCGTTCAAGAGAGACTGTTATGGACAATGGGACGCCAAACGAAACGCGAAGAGGATGCGGCATACTCTTTGCTAGGCATACTCAACGCCCATATACCACCTATATATGGAGAGGGGCGGGATCATGCGCTCCGTCGACTGTTTATAGCAGTCAAGGACACTCAAGATCGTGACAAGTTTGCTGAATTAGTCCTGGGTTACAAAGGTTAGCTACTAAGGCGAAGCCGTGGTTACGACAGGGAAACACAGGACGGTGAATCCAATTTTGTCTCTAATTTTTCGGTAATTTTACCAAAGAAGGAAAGACAGTAACAAGCAAGCTGACATTCATTCTAGGGATCCTTAGAGAATGAAGTTGGCCACTACGCAAATGAACTTATTGTTGCGCATCTTAGCTTCTGTGGGCTTCCGTGAATTTTGATGATATTGAACATCAAGCTGGCCGTTGCTACCATTTATTCCCCACCCTCTGCAGAAGAATGAATCCCGCGAGTGCGTCTCACCTTCAAGCCCTCGTCGAAGAATTGCTTGTGAAGGTCGTCAGATTTGGGATCGCTGGATATGGTTACGGCAGTGCAGTAATATGTCGGATATAAGATTCCTCAGATGTATCTGACGTTAATATGCGCTGCTAAGCCGTCTGCATGAACTTTGTGATCGAGGGGGGTTTGCGTATGTGAGCAATTGACAGCCGGCAAGCGTCACGAGCCCCTCTAGACTACCAAGGTATCTATATACTTAGGTAAATAGTCAGACCACCGAGACTATCACGTCATAGGCGCCCCGCTTCTCATATGTCGGTGTCGATGTGGGTTAAAAGTATGTGTAGTCATGTTGGTTGCGGACTTGAACTACTTTCTGTATACTCTTGTCTTCGTAAGATCACAGAGGTACAATTGGAAATGCCGCAAAGCCCTTGAAAGTAATATAGAAAATTATTCAAACCTTACGTACACAATGGCCATGGTCAAAGTTGCAGAGAAAAGGAATCGGAAAAAGCGCCAGGTGCCCCCATACATGTGAAGCTTAGCTCGACACGATGATCCGTGAAGACCTATATATGTGGTTTGGGGAGAACTGGTTCTTGTAGAAATCCGTGATCGGTTCCTTGAAGTAGAGAGTCTACTGACAGCGAAGCTTGGAGCCCTTATGAGATAAAGCCTGTCACGCCTCCTACAGTTGCGTCCCATGCGTACCAGTCGAATTCGGTATCATCTAGTGAAAGTGGTGGGAAGTCCTGGGGCGCCGTAGAGGACATTGGATCTTCTGGCACCTCACTCCGGCGAAATTGTTCAACCCGTTGACTCTCAGCGAATCGTTCCCCACAAATACAGATATCCGAATAAGAACACCGAGATGGTAGTAATACATGAGGATCCTCAGATGCCATACTTAATGCTTTCTTGCGACCGGCCGCGAGCATATTCCACGCATCTCGCCCGGTTCCTGAAAGTTGTCTTGGGAGCGGGGCGGCGATGCTGATTAAACCCTCGTCGACCTCAAATTGGTCAAAAACGGCATCGATAAGACCTCGCGATAAGGGAGCTTCAGGACTATTTGGGAATTTGAGCAAGTCGGCTATCAATAAGGACGTAGCTTGGAGTGGCTGGTAGATTCCTGGATACATCCAATGGAACGGCACCGAGGTAGGGTCATTGCAGAGTCGAATAAAGAGCTGGAGAAATGCTTGAGCATGCACAACTGCACTTCGAAAGAAGTTAGTATTGACGGAAGAATTCAGTTGAACGTGTCACGAACCTTGTTCGGATGTGCATGTCCGACACCATCTCAGGGTCACGGAAAAGCGCATGATATAATACACAGAAGGCCTTATGAACCATGAGGTGAATAAGTATAGCTGCCCAGGCGCAGAAGTTATGCACCTCTGAATCCCCATTGTCGAATGACCAGGCATTGTCAAAAGGGGTAACTCCCCTACGTGGTGTATTATCATGTGATTCAGTTGTAGATGTTGTAGGTCCACGAGGATTTAGGACTCTTGCATGAGCGATGAGTAAGTGTACCGTCTCACCTACTTCCTGCGCTACAATTTGCAGTTTTGCGGCAGCTTCATTGACCTGCTCGATAGTTTGGAGTCCATCCTCGAAATGAAGTCGTAAAATACGCCGAATCTCGCTGCTGACAGTATAGCGCTTCGTGGCGACAAGGTAGCGCACGTCAAACATTCCTTTAACAGAGTCAGCTATGGAGAAATGCTGCCAGGTTGTATCGGCTCACCAATGTGATGTTCGGCTATTTCACCACCCCTCAAGTCATCAGATTGGGATATCATTCCGACACTCATCATTCTATTGTCAACAAACAGCGGTGACAGCCCGGAAGAGCAAGAGGACATGATATCGAGGTGTAGTATATACCACCATAGTCGTCTCCTTACTTCAAGTTCGTGGTCGGCAAAGTTGCTGACAGAAACCTTTCGATGTAGACCCATACCAAGGCTGACTCTGTAGGCGGTATTGATGAAGTCGGGAAAATCCGGGAAGTCTTCCTCCATAACAAAAGGAGTTTGCGAGAAGATGTATGCCGAAAGGGAGTAGTGACTCGGGCGACGTGGGAAGCCTGATAAGTTCATTGAAATAACAGCAAGCACATAGAAATCGCCGGCAGTCAGTTCAAGAGGGGATTCTAGAGCAGAATGTAGTTGTTCTTTTGGAGAACACATCAATGCAGCGTGAAGAATGGCAAAGAGAAGAGAAACAAAGCCAGGTTTCCGACGAACACAGTGTGGGAGCTCGCCGTCATGCTGCAGAGATTGCCCTTCATTCCAGAAGGCACGGAAATCGTCCGCAAAACTCCCAGGATGTAAGATAGGAATCAACGGAAACACAACAGAGAAGAATAGTCCACACAAACGCTCGCACACCTCTCTCGATGGTAGCAAGGAGATAGCGCACCCAAGCCTGTATCTTTGACAACAAATCTTACACTGGACAGGGTCAACTTTGGGGAATCGTGGTTTGCTAGGTCGGGATGTGTCCTGCTGCTGGCTTTGCCATCGTAGAACATCATCGTAAGGTATATACCATCTTGGGAATGGATTTGCCGCTCGCCTCAGAGGAAACTCGGCAACCTTGTGTTCACTTTGGAAATCCTGGCAATATAGTTAGTGCCACGGTGATGAAAGAAAGATTGCGAGGAATGGCACCTCAGGAATTGTGTTGGCCCAGAACGTCGGTGACACGTAATAGGAGCGTCCACCGCTTTCTACGATGACCTGGCCTCGTTCTTTGCGACTATCATCTTGGAGCTATGAGTATCCGCTGATATACCGGTCGGAAGATGAACCTACTCATATGCTGCGGATGATACTCATGTTGGACATTTGCCTGTGGAGTACCATCATACGGGCGCGAGTGATGTTCTGAGGCTTGTGAACCTGATATGGAGCTTTCCGTAGATGCTTCTGTTGCACTGGGGTCATAGCTACATCGAGTTTTGGCGGATGAACAGCGAGTACATGACGGTTGAGCCTGAACAACATCTGTCAGCCACCACATTTCCACGTCCGATCATGCTGCCTTGGCTTGCCTGATCGCAGCGCAGCCGCTTTTTGCGGCACGGTAGACAACTCCGAATTGGCCGTAGGCGTTTCATCGTTGCTGGATCGCAAGCGATGAGGTGGCTATCCCTCCTGGAAACTTTGTCTTATCGTATCTTCCTACTGGATGTACAGTAATTTTAAAGATTGCCAAGTATGCTCAAAATAAAATGTGACCGAATCATTTGATGTTCGGATTTTGCACTTCGTTCCACTCGAAATCAAACCTAACTATCGCGTTTGAGCAAAGGTAAAATTTCGCGCGAGCTCGCGCGAGGTGGTTGGGCTAAGGCGGGGTTCGCGGGATGTAGGCCTTCTTGTAGAAACCGTTGATTGGATCTGAGTCCATCAAGCTAACGCTAAGTACCTTGTCAGTCAGATTTTGAGAAACCCATTGAATGACACCTGGCCCAGCTATGTCTGAACTCAACAAAGAACCGGTAACGGTCGGCTACCCGCCAAGGCCGCCTCATTGAGCAAAGTTGAAATTTAAGCTTTAAGCATGGGAGCATCGGTCGATTGATTATAAAAACAGAGAGAAATGAGGGATAGAGATGTGATCGCAATGCAAGAATATGGCAGAGCGGCAGGGTTTGTATGAGCTGTATTGACATTCTTTAGTAAGCACTTAGACAGTCTTGAGCTACACGTGGTAAAAACATGTCGGCGAAGTGCCCAAACGAGAGCCTTGCCATGTATCCTTGTAGACTAAAACTATTCTGGCCCGCATGCTCTTCTCACTATTGTCCAATCAGGCATATCTGTCAGGATGATCCTGCTTGATCAAATCCGCCCCCTTCTCAGCAACCATATAGACAGAGTTTTGAATGCGGCAGTCAGGTATTACCGGAATACAGGATGCATCGATAACTCGCAAATTCTTGATACCATGGACCTTGAGGGATGGATCCACAACTCCTTGGTCGATGTTTTTGGATAGACGGGCAGTTCCACACGGGTGGAAGGATGTTTGGGAACGATCCAGCACAGTGCGCTTCATCAGCTCGTCGTCATGCAATGGCATTTCCCAGGGATACTCGTCGATGATGACATCCTTGAAACCCTCCCCATACTTGAGGATGTCATAGGAGTAACGGATACCCTCCCTGATAGCAATGATGTCAAGATCATTGTTGAAGTAGTTCAGGTTGATATTTGCTTGCTGGAGTGGATCGGTGCTATTCAAGGTAACTTCACCTGGATCAGACACAGGGCGAACTAGATCAACCATAACAGTGATGTGACTGCCCTTCGGTGGGGTCGGGTAATGCCATTGGAAGGCACTGCCAAACAAGCAGACGAAATCCAACTCAAAGTGAGGCTGGCCGTAGGGACAAAAAGGGTCAGCCCCATCATTCGACGCCTTCGCGGCACGGTATTCCGGAGACTTCTCCAAGTATTTATCAATGCGGGGAAATCCTACCATCTCGAGGAATCCAGAGCCCATGGGACCTCCGTGGCCATTGCTGTAACTCTTCAAGGCCTGGTCGTGCTTTGTGGTGCCCTTACGCAAGACGTAGTCATCCATGCCATAGTCATCCTTCACACGAAGGACGAAAGGCACGCCAGGGTGATCCAAAAGGTTCTGTCCAACCCAGGGCGAATCGACGATTACCGGAATACCATGCTTGTCTAGCTCCGCTTTTGGACCAATACCACTCAACATCAGTAGCTTGGGCGTTTCAAAAACACCTTCTGATACGATGACTTCGCGCGTAGCAAAGAATTTCAACTCTTCCCCGCTGGGTGTGATGACGACAACGCCTTTGCAGGTCCGAGATGCCTTGTCGATGATCAGTTCCTTTGAATGGACCTCTGCTAGGACGGTTACATTGGGCTTCCCGTCAATAGCCAGAAAACTTCCCGAGCGACGGCCGCGATAGATTGTGTTGACACTATGGGTCAAACCATGCATCTGGCCATCAAATATGTTTTCCGTGATAGGCTGTCCAGTGGATTTCCAAGCCTTGATGAGGAGCTCGCGAAACGGCTTCATCTCTGGGATCAGCTCTGAGTGCGCAATAGGAATGGGGCCTCCGCCACCGATCTTCTTCAGCTCTGGAGAGTATGCATTCTCATCATCGAAGTAGGTGACAGCCTTGCGGAGATAGTGTACGAGAGGATCCCAAGTCCACTCCTTTCCACCAAATTCCTCCCACATATCGAAAGTTGCCTTTGATCCAGGTGCCCAGGTGAAATAGTTCAAGGAAGAACTCCCCCCAAGGACCTTGCCGCGTGTGTTTGGCTTCTCGACGCGCTCATAGTCATCTCGCTTAACCATAGTCGTCTTGAAAGCCCAGTCGTACTTGCTGTTTCGGAGCCCCATGGCCTCTGCTGGAGTCCGAATCTCTTCATTATCCTTTGCATCAGCTGTACCTGCTTCGAGAACCAGAACTCGAACATCTGGATTCTCAGCAAGGCGCCCAGCGACTGTGTTGCCAGCGGTACCTCCACCCACGACGATAAAGTCAAATCGAGAATTACTTGAAACGGTCATGTTGGGTATTCTTGAGGAAAGAATATGGAACGTGTTTGTGAGTGTATCATCCACAAAATCTTAGCGATGAAGGGCATATTTATATCTCTTCCCAGAGAGCCAGTTTCTGTCCATCGAATACAAAGAACGGCACAGATCTTCGAGTATACGCGGGGATCACCAATAGGATGAAGACGGGTCTGTGTTTGTGAACCCCTCGTTGTATTATGTGATTTCTAGTCAGCTCAACATACTCCGATTGCACGAATGAATGGGAAGTGCCGTCTCCGCGACCAAACCCTGCTCATCAACTCGCCTTGTACCCTCGCGCGACCTTCGCGCGATTGCTTGCCATCACGCAGAGACAAAAACTTAAATCGCCCTACATACCCTCGTTTGCCGGTAGACTGAACGTATTCCTGCCCCTAGTCGCGCTAGGGTGGAGCTCCTCCTTACGAAGTACGTGGACACGTATACTTGTTGACAGAGAGTGGGTTATAGCATCGTTCTGCATGTTACTTCGAGGTACACCGAGTTCTTAAAGTCTCTGTTGGGTCTAATAATGTTGAGTCTTCATGTCTCAGTTGATTGTTTTCGTGAATTGCTTCCCGGTCACTAAAGGCTCATTACGTCGGTTTCAAAGGCATGCTCATACCTAAAGACCCTGGGTAAGTACTAGCGCATCTTGAGCCTAACACAAATCCACGTACCTAGACTATCGAATAGAGTTCATACATATCTGCCGTGACGATCAGTACGTCTGTTCAAGGCTAAGAACCGTGCGTTGTGGGATGCTGACATCTCTCCTTGCATGCGGGTCTCGCGCGAGAATCGTATGTTTTCCTGGACTATTTGCTGGGCTTCACGCCCACCCCTCCCCGCGCCGTTCTAGATCATAACATCTCTTTGTTTCGATTATTTGCGCGCGGCACAACATTCGGTCCAGATCAAGTTGATCTGCAAAGAACTCGTAGGTTACGCAGACTGGACTGGTGGACTGAACGAGGTGCATTTGGTATCCGCCAGTCTCGATTATGGAAATTGAATAAAAGAAAACCTCTCATGATGCACATACATAATTCCGATTTGTACTTGTCCCTGAGAGCAGTGTCGAGTTTGCTTGCAGCAGAGAGTCCTAGCAGGATTATGCAGTAACTCCAATCTGTTGAATCAAACAATTTCCAATAGAATATACATGTGATTTCGTTGCTATGTCAGAATTTAGAGAGGAACTTGGTTGCGAAATATGATGAGGTGGCTGAACCCTCCAATTCGTGATCACCTATCAAGGGTTCTTCTGGAGCTCGATGCGACATGGATACATTTCTAACAGGGAATTGGGCTAGTTGCGGCAGAACTAATGGCATACTCCTCTAACAAGGACCGATGTGATGAATTCGTGCCCGCCATGTGATGACATGTTCCGGACCTTGTGTTGAGATTGTACATTGCGCACCGGGAGTTCGATATCTTACTCGAGTAGAAAGGTCAGCACGTTGATGGCGATCGTTCATTTTGACGATTTCATAGGATTTTTAATTGTCTTTCAAGGTGGTGATTTTCAAGTGAAAACTTGATCCCTCTGTGAGAAGCTCACAATTACGCTTCCTCTTCCATCAAGGAAAGTCAGTGGATTGCTGGAAACGACGGGGCTGAATTTCATTACAATATTGGTACAAACCTCAGTATGGGGGAAGTATATTTTGGTGTTTATGATGCATGGTGTACGTTGGTATCGGCTCGCTCAGTATCCAGGTACCTAATTACCTCCAACCGAAATCGGTGAGAGACAGGACCAGCGGGGTCATTCTATCCACAATACTTACGTGCATAGTAATCATGATTAACGCAGTGATCGTCGAAGTGACATGGCTGGACTTACTGCCCCACATCGTATACTTGGAAAGGATCACTAGTTCAGCTCTTTGATTCAAGCGCGTCTCAGCAATTCTTCTCGCGCGAGGTCGCGCGAGGTGAGATTGAGTCGCTCGCTTAGATAGGCAACGATCCTGGGCCGCTTGCGGGACATTCATTGGCAGTCAAATTCGTACGGACGTCCCGCTCGGGATGAAATGACGCTTCATTGGACATCGACATTCGACGACAAAGTAGGCCCGAGAAGCACGCCTTCCGTACCGCTCACTGACTTGCACGCCTAAGGCAACATATCGAAGACAGTCTTGTCATGAACGTTCATTCTGGCCTCCGAGTATCGATATGTGAGATTCAGGAAGACCTTCGTTAGGCTCATGGAATGTATAACCCCGGATACGCCAATGTCGCCCTATCTCGCCAGGTTGGTCCCTGGGTCTTTTGACCTTAGCTGGCACCAGGACCTCATGTGCAATTCTGTAAGTTGAACAGAGTAAAGAACGTCAATCAGACGTGAATAGAGACGGAGCTGAACGACCTCGAAAGCAGGGAGTAGCTTCTTTGGAACACGGAGCATCTGAGCCTATGGAAGCGACAATGCTTTTCGAAGCTGATGATCCGGTCAGTGCCATCCCATGTCAACCTTCGTGCAGTCAATCGAGCCAGCTCGGCTGCCACATCATGGCGGCACCAAGACGTACCAAGGATGCACAGAGCAGACGCAAGGCGCAAAAT
The DNA here is from genome assembly GCA_001644535.1 of Pyrenochaeta sp. DS3sAY3a. Lineage (NCBI taxonomy): Eukaryota > Fungi > Ascomycota > Dothideomycetes > Pleosporales > Cucurbitariaceae > Pyrenochaeta > Pyrenochaeta sp. DS3sAY3a. The sequence continues at coordinate 134,093 of KV441651.1, read as the reverse complement.
CGGGCAGCGTATGTCTTGTTATAAAAGTCTTCATGATAACTCGACAGTAAAGCTAACCCCTCATTCAACAGGCAACATACGTTTCGCGAAAGGAAAGAGCAACACGTCCATGAGTTGGACGCCAGGATATCCAAGCTCGAATCAAAATGCCGAACACTACGCCTCGATAATCAATGTTTGCAGCTCGCACTGCATTGTGTCTGCAAAGATAACGAGATTCTACGCGCTGCTTTCCCAAAATCTCCCAAACTCCCATGGCTTATCTCGAATCGCTACACTTCCAGGCCCGACGAGTTCTCACAAAAGGATTACAATGCAAAGTCATTAGCCGATGCAAGCGTGGACAAAGAATACGACGGAAACCTGTCAAGAGCCTCCGCGAACAGTCGCGACATGTCTGCTGCACAGCCGTGGAGCCTCATTCAAGGCCATCCCCTTGTGCAGCAAGGTCAAATCCTTACAGCTAATATATGCAAGCATCTGAAAGAGGACGATACACCCGACGACCAACGTCAAGCCATCGAAAATCTCATAATATGGGCAGCACTTGAGTGCCTTCGGCGCACTGAGCTCGGCGCGCCCTTTCTCTTACACTAAGCCCTAACACATCGGTGTTAGGAGAGAGTTTATAGAATCATTAGGGCAAATCTCGCAGTAAGAACCATCTAGCTGTAGCATGTTCTCTTACGCTGCTTGAAAAGTCATAAATTTAACGTTGATGACCGCCTCCACACTTAGCATCTTCAATCCCTCCTCATGACATGAGCTGTTTGTGACAGTATCGCGCGGCGAAATATTCTTCTGGTGTATGGCGATCCGGCTCGCCTCGTTTTCTTCAATACCACTTTGGCCAGCATAGAGGTAATGTTACACCTGTGTCCCTACGTACCATTATATGTTGACAGATTAACTTAGAATATGGCCGAAAAAGAGAATTTAAAGCTTCAGGATAGAATTTTTCTTAATGAGCCTGGATCAGCGAATTACAGGAAAAGCCGAGCCGTTGCTATTGGCTTACTATTAAAATGTGGAATGTTCAAACTTACATCCTGAATCGATTAACGAGATGTTTTATCTAGGCCTCTGTATCAACTCGCTTAGAACTACACGGTCGATCATTTATACTTCGTAGCTGCAGAATATAGGCTAATCTGCTGGAAATTGTGCTAGTCCTTCAGAGTGTGCCTAGATTCGGCTCATTGCGTGTCTTACACTCAGCTGCCCAGACCGCCCCATGGCGATCCGGCTCGTCGCCTCATTTTCTTCAACACCACTTTGACCAACATAGAGAATTTCATTGGAGACTTAAAATTTGGGGCTTTCGGGACCATATTGAATATGCAGGATACCTTGTTTCTCTTCACCTGTAGGGTTGAATTAATGGTCAACTCTTCACACGGGATGTGATGATGCAGCATGCGTTGTCCAGCAACCCAGTATCATGATGAGGACCTCATTGAGATTTCACCTGCTACAGTCATTTGAAGTTAATAAGGAACAGCTTTCCTCATGACGTAGTACTCACATTGTTAGCCTAGCTATGAGTTGTGTACAGTGCGCAGCCGTTTAACGCAGACGCATCCACAGAAATTATGCCGGCCCCAGAGCAATCACCAAACCAACCTTACGTTGGAAATGACCGCACGACTCCTAACAGAGCCAATAAAGAGGACTCAAACTCTCCCAAGACAGTTAACACCAACGACGCTGCAGAAGCCTTACAAGGAAAAGCAGCCGCTCTCAAAAACGAAGTCGCTCCAGCAAAGGCTGAACGCCTATTTCAAACGATCCAACATGCAGAGGCTCTATCTAGGGGAAGTAGCGTTCACAGTCGATTGGTTCATGCCATTGCCGTATTGAGTGATCACTGGACTTTTGAGATACTCAGTTGTATTTTAGCATGCGCTTGTCTAGCCCTGATAGCTGGTATTAGTTCCCGTTACCAGAACAAACCACTTTCAGAATGGCCTAGTGCAATCTCTATCAACACAATAGTTGCGGTTGGTTCGGCTGTCTTAAAAGATTCCCTGCGGATTCCAATTGCAGAAGGTACTCGCGGCCATGCTGCAGCAGTAGACTCGAACTGACGAATATTCCTAGCCATCAGCCAACTCAAATGGTTGTACTTCCAATGCCCACACCCGCTCTCGCACTTTGAAGATTTCGACAGTGCCAGCAGAGGCCCATGGAACGCCTTCCTCTTCCTATTCAGCAAACGCAGGAGGTCAGTACATCATGCAACCCATATCAATAATCTGGCGCCTGAATTGATCTCCTGGATAGGCTTCTAGCTGGCTTTGGCGCCCTCATCACGATATGCATTCTAGCTATCGATCCTTTTGTCCAGCAGCTCATACAATACTACGGTTGTCTCGTGCCCATACCAGGCCAAGCGCACATCTCCCGCACAAATAACTATACCAGAGGCGGCTATCAGACTCAAGCACTCTTTGCTGAACCTGATGGCCCTATGGCCGCAGCCCTTTACCTTGGCGCTTTGAATCCTCCTCCGACAGACACAGAGACAATCGTATTTGATTGCTCAACTGGCAATTGCACTTTCCCCTCATCAGCCGAAGATGGTGGATCATTCTCGTCCCTTGCCGTGTGCTCGTTCTGTAAAGAGGTCCCGCAAAAGATTTTGTTCAATGATACTTCGAAGGTTTGGTACACAGAGTCATGGGGCGAGGAGTCCGGGTGTCAGGTCGGAAAGGTGTACCCAGACAGCCCAGACATACCCTACCAGCTTCTGCACGTGACCAAGGCACTTGCTGCCGAAGAAGCTTTCGACGAGTTTATCAACCTGCAGTTCCTTACGCTAAACGTAGACGACACATGCAGCCCAACTTCTGGTAATACAACGACTTGCTTGAAGAGACCGTGGGCGGTGGAGTGCTCACTTTATGCATGTGTCAAACAATACCGATCTAAAATCGCACGCAACCAGTTAGAGGAAGTAGTATTGCGTGTCACTCCGCTTCGCCAAACCAACGTCTCAGCAGAAGAAGTAACACGCACCGAAAACCTCACATGGTCCCTCGCGGTGCCCAACGTCCTGGAAAATGGTGCTTACCGATCATGTCTATTGTCAAACACCCCAACCGTCGATACACCAGTAGCCATATCTCGTAACAACACTCTTCAATCTGGACAGGACCCTAATGACGCACATACGATGTATACAGAAACGTCCTGTGTATATGTTCTCGGCTTCACGACTGCCCTCGCGCTGAACCAACAGCTATCAGTCATGTTCGATGCAAATCCTCTCGGCGCTCCTCGTGAAGACACAGTTAACACCCAAGGCGATACCTGGTTGCGCAACTTTTACCGCAATGGCACGGTCACCCTATCGTCAGCGTCTCAATACTTCGAAGGCATTGCTAGGACTTTGACCGGTCTAATACGCGAGCATGGAGATAGTTCTCGCAATGAAGGCTGGGCGGTCGGCGTGCTATTAGAGCAGCAGACGTGCGTGAGAATAAACTGGGGGTGGTTCGCGTATCCAACAGTAATAGTCGGTCTGACGATAGTGTTTGTTGGGCTGACCTTCTTGAAATGTAGAGCTCAAAATGCGTGGAAGGGTGCGTGGAGAACAAGTGCTCTCGCTGCTTGGTTCATTAGGATTGATGGGCTGCCGGAGGTAGGAAAGAGCACAAGGAGGATGGATATTGACATCATGTCCGAGAATGTGTGTATTAAGATCGAAAATGGTCGTTTTGTGAAATCATCATGAGGGTGTCTGATTAAGGTCGAAAAATGGTGGTTCGTTTCAAGCATCACTAGTAGGAGAACAGTATTTAGATATCACGTATGATAAACGCAATGAACTCTTTGTCCATCCAGAACCTGTACTTGCATCAATAATTCTCGTCCTCAAAATTTTCAAGTTGGTGGACAGACACACCAGCGAAGTCGCGAATCAAAAACAAGTTTCTATAATTAACATAGTTAGTTACGTCTAGACCCCGCATTAGGACCTATACCGTTGTATATTACCATCCCTGCTCAACCAAACATCAACACGACGTTTCCAAACTTCGAGTTCCTTGCAGGAACTATGACCATTACTGAACCCACGTTTCCCCCCCGTGCATACATTGTCATTCCAACAACACCTAATTAATACGGTCGACAATGACATGTCACCAACCCCTCATCCGAACGCAAGAATTGCTCTTCACGTGTACATTTCTCCCGATGACCCGCCGATCGCGCTTGGCATCAGGATACGTAAATTGCAACGCGCCAAGGAGCTTGTTTACATAGATTGAAAGAACAGGCGATTGCTCAACCCCGGAAAAGCTCTCAACGAACTGGCTTGCACACGAATGAAGTCAATGCATAGGCGCAAAGGACTCGTGGATGCCTCGTCTCCAACGGGAATCCATCGAGGACATTCGAGCCATGGCACCCAGGGTCCTGGCACAGGTAAGGACCTTGGCGAGACACCACGCGAGAGTGTGCGATGAAGGGAGCTTGATCTGTTGAGCTGGGGTCCTTCCTCGTAGGGACCTTGGGTTGGGAAGGGTAGATGAAGTGGCGCTGGGCTGATGTAGGACGAGGGCTTGGAGGGCGCGTGAAGGTGGAGATACGTTGGAAGAGGTGTTGGAAGGATCGTGTTGTGGTGTGAGGATGACCGGCATCATACGGAAACTTGTTGTTGGTTGTCTCGTGCTTCGGTGTATTTAAGGAAGTCGGATCGAGGTGCGGCGTGGAAAACTCGCAGACGGTCGATAGCGACAGCCCAGTATTGAATTTTGTCGACAATACCATAATGTTCATGATGAAGAAAATTATTCTTCTCTTTACCCTCGCGGCGTCCATCGCTGCTGCTCCAGCACCAACATCGCCCTCATTCGTCTCACTGCAAAGCGCCTTCGCTGCCTCACCAGGCTGTACTCTCCCCAGCCCGAAGCCCACTTGCTCTGGAGCAGAAAGAGCGGTATGTTGTATCCTTCCTCAAGTACTCTTCGTTCTCCGTCTATCCTTCACTTTTGTAAACCCATGCCGTCGGATGGGTGCTATGCCCTTTCTCTATTTCGTCTCTGTCTATCCTCCTTGTGTATCCAAGACGCAAGACTGGCCCATCCACGGCTCTTGTGCCACTGAAGATGCAGATGCTAATGATATATAGGATGTCATCGTCCTCTTTGATGCGGACTGCACGGCCGACACGCAGGGGATGCTGCTGAGTGCCGTGAAAGCAGCGGGCGCAGATGTGGTGTATGATTGGGAGGAGTTTGGGTACGTCTCCAAGTCTTCTCGTCCACTCTCTCCTTTCAGTTTGTTATCCTTTGATCCATGTTTCCCTTTTTCTCTATTTTATTCACACACAGTTTCAAACGCTGCGGGAATTTCATTCTCCCTCCGTATGGCCTCCTTCTGTCTTTGCTTGTTGTCCATCTTGCCAAAGCTCGGTGTATGCATGCTGACTAGGCGTGTTTGTGAATAGATTCGCTGGTTTCGTGCCGCTGGGAGTCGTGGAGTTGCTCAGGGCGCATTCGAGCGTTGCGAAATTCGAGGTGTTTGACAATGGGTGCGTGAGATTGCCTATCTGTGGAGAGGGACCGTGTTGAGGATAGGGCCGGGGAAAAGAAGGGCATTGATCAAGGCATGAGGCGCCTTGTTGGTCTTCAAGAAAGCGAAGCTGGTGAGGGAGGCTGGTGCGAAGGTGTAAGCGGGGCAGGAGTAGAGCTCAGCTGGAAGCAAAGACGGGGGTGTTGAGGTGATCAACGGAGATTTCGTTTGATCAGCGTTTATCACGGCTTCAAAAAGTTGCTCTTCATTAATCCTCAATTGTTATAGGCAAGTATCGACTGCTATTCGCTTCACGGTGTGGACAATGTTTGAAGTTTACTGTCCGGCATTCTCGCCAATCTGTCAACTGTCAACGTACGCCTCCAGAGTCCACGCAATCCATTCACGCCCCTCCCCCTCGCTCCCAACATCCCCAAAAATCCATCCCCACAACAAACCCCTCCAACAACAACAAACCAAACGACGATCCCTCTTGATCAACCTCAAACTTACCATTTCGTCGCTTCAAATTCCCACTCCTCCAATCATTTCCCCTTTAGCACCGCCGATCCCCAACGTCATTCGCCGACCACACTTCCGCCCAACGCCCAGCTGTCTGAACCGCGATCCGCGAATGTCGCCCCCCAGCCTCGTGCAAAAAATACGCACACTAACCGTCATGGTGAATTGCTCAAACAAGCAACTTTTACGTGCTCTGTAGATTGCGGTGAATTTCCTTGATTTGAACATTGTGGCCAACTTTTTGGGCGCCGCGGTCCCAATTCGGCTGCCTGTGGGGCCGTGCGGCCATGTTTTCGGCCATGAACGGATGGATGGGGTATCGGGCGTGAACGCTTGGGGACTGGCGGCGGGTAAATGCATGTGTTTATCAGCCTCGTTTGGTGGTGTTGGGTGAGTGATGATGGATAGGGATATTGGGGGCTGGTGGAAAGAGGGAAATACTACGGACGGGACTGTGTGCGGTGCAATTGAGTTTTCATAATCATGGTAGATAAATAGGTATATAGTCAGATACGAACATCAAAATTTACCGTACTTCCATTTTTCATATGGAGAGCGCGGCATGTATGGCAGGTTCGAAGAGGATCTAGCGTCGCTCTCCCCGGAGCTCTGCACAGGCGTTAAGGTCGGTAAATCCAACGGCTCATTGAGATATGACTCGCTGCAGACATTTTCTGGCACAGTGAAGTCGGAACAGTCGTACAAGCCGCGGCCCATAGCTTGGAATACGGAATCACTCGCTCGGTTCTGCACTGTCGACTTCTGTGGTGTTGATTCACCCTTCGTGGACAGCTGTGTGGAGGGCTGATCGCGCGCTTTCAACTTCGCTAGCCGGGCTCTCAATTCGTTGCCTTTGTTGACATGGGCATTGCGCCGGACGAGAAACTCCTGGCTAGGCGGGATGACGGGCGTTTGAGGGTGTTTCTCTGGTGTGCGACTTTGGACTGCAAGCGAGGACCGCGTATGCTGACGTTCAGACACAAGAAGAGGCAGGCTCTTTTCCTCTTCTCTTGATTGAGCTTCAAAGGCAAAGTCACGAGTTGCAACTTTGCCATTGGGTTCTCTCGGTATTCTCCTCGACTCTTTGGGCTTCATCTCCGCTTGCTCGGCAGCTGAATCTTTTCTTTTGTCATTCAAAATCTGCAAATTTTGTTGAGCTTTCTCGAGTGCCGCCATCCGCTGACATAGACATCAGCAAATTCCTGATTTGAGGTCGAAAAGATCCGACGTACCTTGCTCCGTGCCATTGTTGTTGCCATCTCTAACAGCTCTCTCGCATTTTGAACATCGAGCTGATCCGGTGTGCTCAGAGCCTTGGAAGGTCTCAATGGAATTGTACGTTTAGCCCTTGCTTTACTTTGCGAGTTTGCTACAGAACATAGCGAGCTTGTTCGCTGCGGTATCTGCGGAGGGGAGGACCAAGAAGCCATTGGTGCTTTACCTTTCGACCTTTGTCCTTCGGTAGGTGGTGGTTGTGAAATAAGGTGAAGGTGAGACCTTGCTACATCATTTGAAGCTTCGCCATGCTCAAACGCCCGTGGTTGTGTCCGAGATATTCGATGTATAGGTTTCGCTCTCCTCAACGATTCTTCTTGCTCAAACGGTGTTGCTCGTAGGTAGGCAGAATCATAATTTGCCAAGTCTCCAGTTGTCGACAGTATGACTTGCTCGATAGACCTTATTTGCGCATGTGAGTCCGAGGAATGTTCATTTTCCTCCGGGGATATATCTGTTATACGCGGCGAGTCGTGTTCCTTCACCCTGCCTTTCAAGAATCGCAAACTCTCTACTCTCCCGAAGTTCAGGAGCCTTCGACTGTCTTGTTGATCCGATCTTTCGTCTCTGTGGATAGATTGGAACGATGCCTTTGCGCATGTTTTCTCTGCCGAAATGTGTCCACAAGCAAGCCACTCTCCCTTCTGCCCGTAGGTGTCATTGAGTCCTAAGAGATCTCTAACTTCGTCCACAGAGATCCATAGAGTCACTTCAGAAGTATTGAAGTCGTCAGTAGGCATCGTAGAGTCATCTCCAGAAACCTTAGGTAAAGCACCTCTCTCAAGCCATATTGGGATCTTGGGTTCACCTGGAGTAACTTTCCAAGCTGCTGCTAAGCTTTCGGTGTCAAGAATTATCTTAATGCAATTATCCATGTCTGCAGCTTTGGGGTCAGGAGACGCAGATGTGATGTACGGAAAGGTGGCAGCAGTCCTTTCACTCTCGAAAATAGATATGAAACCAGATATTGTAGATCTCGATAACCTGCTCTTTAGGTGGTTCTCGATGTTCTGCGTAGTGAGATTGTCCCACAAGAATTCCCTTTGTCCTAAATAACGGTTGCATTGGAAAGTGGCAGGTATTTGACTATTCGAATATGTGAAATCATGAATAAAAAGGTACAAATGTTCAGGAGGGCTGGGTCGTCTTGAGACTTGGTTGTCAGTTGGGTGCTTGGACTTTCTGCACATTGTCAGCCACGACATCCAGAAGCCTTTGGAGACTGGGAAAACATACTGAGACATGATTATTTAACTGTAAAAATCCAATTTGGATGTTGATCAAACGAAGGGACAAAACTTTGCGAATACATTTGAGGAATTGTGCTTGATATATAGCAGCACATTGTTTGGTAGCGGGTGACAATTCAAACTATGGTTCAGCGTAACTCTGGATGAAGCACCCAAATGCCGCCTCCACCAATGAAGTAGAAATTCAAGAGAGGAGGGTGGATTTGGTAGAGAATGAAGCAAGAATAGCCTCCGCTCATGTATATGCATAGTGGCTTTTTGGGAGCTTTGTGGTTTTGTTGGTGAGTGCAACGTGAAGTAATGGCCCAATCACCGGATACCAGCCGTTATGGAAGTAATTAGAACTATTTGAATAGTAGCCTTAGAGCTAACATCATAATATTCCGAGAACATGACTCATTTATAATCATTCTTGCACTGTTGCCGTACTTCTTCTTCACTGTCAATGCGAGGAGGCGCGCGGAACGAATGATAGCCACGGACCTGCAAGAATGAGTCACGCGAAGGCAGCGAAATAGAACAGCAGTCACATCCGTTTGAGATGGTGAGCTGAAACCGAGCATGACACTCAATCGATGTAGATGAGTCGCAAAGCATGCCCCGGCCACGGAAGGGGGGAATGCCGCCGATAAGGAGTGGCGCGGCGATAAGGCTGTGGCGGAGTGGCTGGTGCACGCGATATGACTCCTAGCGCGCAGAGCCCCTCTTAAATCTGGTCCCGCTCCTGTTGCACGCGAGCTTCACTTTGCCAGACAGACATCCATTGCAGCTTCCACAGTAAGTCCTTTTCCAGTTTTCCGCTGCACAGAAAGACACGAAACAAACACTAGCCTCCCGCCACCCAAAAGCCCTGCTATCACGACATATATAGCCGTCAAAGGCACCGAACTGCGTTGACTAACAAAACACAGCTATGGCAGAGCCTACCGCCCCCCCACCACCAGAAGAAGAGAAGGGTCCTTCAAAGCGGGCTCTTGAAAAAGCCGCAAAGAAAGCTGCCGCCAAAGCGAAGAAGGCCGAATATGCCTTGCGCCCCAAGGAGCAGACCAAACCCGCCGCAAGCTCAGAGCCAATGAGCATATTCTCCGAAGGATGGCTGAAGCGAATATATGAAGAGAAGCCAGTCAGCGACATTCGTACCCGTTTCCCCCCAGAGCCCAATGGCTACCTCCATATTGGCCACGTCAAAGCCATTGCGGTCGACTTTGGATTCTCCAAACACCACAATGGCAAATGCTACCTACGCTACGATGACACAAACCCAGAGAAGGAGGAGGAGCAGTACTTTACTGCCATCTTAGATGTCGTCAAGTGGCTGGGCTTTGAGCCTTGGAAGATTACATACAGCAGTGACAACTTTGATAAGCTCTACGAACTTGCGGAACAGCTGATCAACAAGGACGGCGCCTATGTCTGCCACTGCTCAAGTGTGTCCTACCCATTCATCAAATGAACAAGCGCTGACTATTTACTAGGGGAGGAGATAAACATGCAGCGTGGAGGCCCCGACAATCGCGGCAAGCGGTACGCCTGTGAACATCGAACCCGGCCAGTCGAGGAGTCCCTTACCGAATTCAGAGCGATGCGCGATGGCAAATACCAGGCTGGAGAGGCATTCTTGCGCATGAAACAGAGCTTGACCGATCCGAACGAGGGCAATCCACAGATGTGGGATTTGCCTGCCTATCGTGTCGTCAGAGAGAACCACCACCACAGGACAGGCGACAAGTGGAGAATCTATCCCACGTATGACTTCACCCACTGCATCTGTGATGCTTTGGAAGAGATCTCACATTCGTTATGCACGGTCGAGTTCCGTCAGTCGCGCATATCTTACGACTGGCTTCTCGAGCAGCTGGATATGAAGGTGCCAAAGTCAGAGGAGAAGGGACCTATGCAGCGAGAGTAAGCAGCCACCTCGAATAGCGCTTTCTATATACTAACAAAGATAATAGATTTGGCCGCCTTAGTGTTGGTGGCACAATCTTGTCTAAGCGTCGAATCCTGCAACTCGTCGAAGGCACCACAGCCGAGGTGAAGAACGAAGACGGTACAGTAGGGACCAAGAAGATCCCCGCTGCAGTAAGGGGCTGGGATGACCCACGCCTGTTCACCATGGTAGCCCTCCGACGTCGCGGCATTCCCGCCAAGGCCATGTTGAATTTCGTGGCAGAGCTCGGTGTCACCGATGCTCTTTCAGAGATCGAGCCACCGCGATTCGAAGCGTCCATTAGGAAACACCTCGAACGCACGGTACCCCGTCAGATGCTTGTGCTAGATCCCATCAAGGTCGTGATCGAAGATTTTGCGACTGAAGATGAACAGGAAATGACTGTTCCCTACGATCCCAAGGGCATGATTCCAGGACAACGCAAGGTCAAAGTTGGCAAGGAAGTCTACATTGATCGAAGTGATTTCCGAGAAGAAGACAGTGCCGACTATTTCCGTCTCGCACCTGACAAGGCTGTTGGCCTCTACAATGTGCCTTTCCCGATCCGCGCGGTTTCGTTTTCCAAAGACGGCAACGGTAAGATCACCGAGATCAAAGCCGTCAAGGTTCCGGCGACAGAAAAGCCGAAAGCCTTCATTCAGTGGGTTGATGTGGCGACGGCTATTCCAGTGAAAGCACGCTTGTACAACTCACTTTTCAAGACCGAGTCACCGAACACATTGGACTGGAAGACAGGCGGCTGGGCTGACGATCTGAACCCCGAATCTGAAATCATCTACAACAATGCGGTCATAGAGAGCGGCTTGAAAGACCTTGTGAAGGCAACCTCCCTAGACTTGAGTGGGTCGTCAGATGCGCTGGTCCGTTTCCAGGCTCTGCGCACGGCCTATTTCTGTGTGGACATTGAGTCAACAGAGGACAACATTGTGCTGAACCAGATTGTGAGCCTTCGGGAGGACAAGGGAAAATGAAGAGCATATGGACTTTTTGGCTAGGATACATGGCAGATGCATTGCGCAAGGCGAGTAGGGCTACCAGTATGGTTAGTAATCATCTCGGGTTGATGTTCAGGTATCCCAAGACAAACCAAAAGCTTGAATCATTCACCTAGGTCCTAGGACTACAGACAATCCTTGTGCAACAACATCTGAAGTGTATACGCTTATCCTTATTGAGCACTTTGGCCAATGTGCTACCTCGTGGTCTTTTTGTGTTCTTTTGCGCAGGGATGTCGTGCTGGACATGCAAGGATACAACCTCGTCATTTCGACGACCTGCGATTGTGCCCACGAATGGTCCATGTACATCTCCACCAGATGTGAGAAAAGGTAGCTGATACTGAACACTATTCTCGTGAGCTCATCAGTCATCAGGAGGTGATTCAACCCTTCAACTTTAATTCTACAACCCACGCGCTTTCAGCCACAGAGCCTTTTCCCCCAACATCATCAACCCAATCATCAGCACAAGAGATCTGCACGTACTATGCGTCCATTCTTGTAGTCCTGACTCTTGATCGACGGGACTCAATCGCAAGGCCTGCACAGCTCCAGGTTTGCAATTATCAGAGACCGAACGAGGCTAGTGCTGCTGACGCAGCGGACTGCGGATTCAATCCGCTTTCCAGGCCCGTGGCTGCCGTCTCCATTCACCAGCGAGAGACGAGATTGCTGTGTCTCTTCAAGTTTATTGTCGATACATCCCGCTCCTGGCGCGGCTATCCATGAGGCTGAGGTGGGCCGTGGTCTGAAACGAGCCTCTTTACTCTCATTGCAGCTTGGCGCAGGATAGAAGCAATGGCAGCCTTGGAACTACAACCTGTGATACCGATACAAGCAAGCCACGTCGACATATTCCGATTTCTGGACTTGGCTTCTGTTGCGCTATCCAAACAAAAAGCGCATATATCATGAAACCCCGGGCACTGGTGGGGTTGTGCAGCCACGCCTTGCCATGGTTGCATCCCCGTCAGTCTGGCAACGCAATTGTTCAAGCTCATCTCGGAAAGCGGAAGCGCTATCCTCTCCAATCAAACGACTCCCCGCGGACTTCTACCCCGCTGCCATAAGGTGTTCGAGAATTATATAATCCCATCGCGCCACGATTAGTTACAAGTTCTATTGTTACCTCCAAGCCGAGCGAAACCCGCGTAATCCGTTGCCCCTGTGGATTTAGCTCCCGCACTCAAGGGTCGGGCAGGGCTTAGCGGTGGCAAGACGAAGCCGAAGACCTGTATTTCTCAACTAGTACTCCGTACCTGGCCTTGTTTCGATTGCCGATAAGGCGACACGGCATCGCGAAGCATGGCCGATGCTTCAAAGACACCATGTAGTCAAGTTCAGGAGACCCCGACTCCTCCTCCAGTCACTTCACCAACCACTCGACCTTTCAAGAACGAACCAAACACTACCATGGATCGCGAGTATGAATTCTTCGTGACTACAGACGAGCCACATCAGCCCGAAGGTGTGGAACGAGGCCTGATTCGCCGCCTAGTCATGCGCAACTTCTTCGAGACGAAATGGGCCGGACCGCAGAAGAACTCTTCCGAGAATAATTCAGCAAGCACAGTCATGGCAAAGACACAATTGAAGAATCGATTCAGGCTTTCTAAAATGGGAGAGGAAAAACGGGAGCCGCGATCCCGGACCGAACCCAGAGACGACGATGGCAGGACGACACCTAGAAGACCGAGAGCAAGCAGGGTGAACTCGGGGAGAACAGAGTCCTCTGTTGGTGCCGACGATGACACGAGCAGAAAGAGCAGCCGGAAAAATAGTCCAGCCGAGGAAGAAGGTGGCAATATCAAGCAAAAGAGGAACAGCGGCAAGGCCAAAGACCTGAGACTAATACTCAAGATCAACCCGAGTACACATCGATTCGATCCTTTTGATGTTTTGCCTGTACCTGGCACGCCTCAGCTGGATACCCTGTTCAAACTTTGTGAGAACCCCTCGCTTCTCACATTTCTGGTTCTCCAAATAAGATAAATGCATGCTAACCGCATGCGTGAATAGACAAGACTGGCGCAAGAACAAATTCGATAGCCATGAATGCCAAAAATACTTGGTGGTCGTTCATATCCAACGATGCAGGATTGCTGCATGCAACGCTCGCAACCTGGGCATTGTACGGTATGCTGGTCAGGGGTCTGAGTGACCTAAGAGTGGACAAACTTAGGCACAAAAACGAAGCAATCAAGGAGATCAACGTGAAAATCGGAGCGCCCGGTGGCTGTATATCAGATCAGTTGGTGGGAACGGTGCTCACTTTGGCAAGCTTTGAGGTACTTTCCAGCTGAGAGTATTTGATAATGGAGCCTGTTGTATGCTAACAAGACATAGAACCTCATTGGGCGATATGAAGCAGCGCAACTACATATTGCAGCACTGAAACGAATGATCAACGCGCGTGGAGGGCTGTTCGCCTTTGGACACAATGATGGACTGATGCGGGGAATTATTTGGTGAGCACCATGTTCTCGCTTTTCTGTCCATCTCTAATATTGCGATCAGGGTGGATTTCCATACAGCGGCAGCCTATCATACACCCCCAACCTTCCCACAGATACGGCTTGACCCCGACACGCCTCCATTACCGGATGATTTGTTGGAGGAAGCAGCGTGCACCTCTCCAACAATCCTCCTCCGGCTTCCTCTTGCTTCGATCGACTGCTTTAATGTCTTCCATCGACTCCATCGACTTTCTCTTGCCACTTCGTCCCAGTGGATCACGCATGTTGATCGTCTGACCCTGAGCAATCTGCTCTACGAAACAGAGTATCTCCTTCTCAGCATACCGGACTACTCGCGCGAATTCCTCGAACTGAACATGGATCCAGTCGAAGGGCGGGAAGAAGAGAAGTACACGGAGAGAAGAAGTAACGCAGATGCAGCTAGCATAGTGGAAGCTCTGGTGGCTTCGACTCAAATCTTCATGTACGCCGCGCTGCGAGAAATTCCACGAAAAGCCAAAATCTTCGGCATTCTCCTTGACCGGGCTCAGGTTGCTCTCAAGAGTCCACAGGAATCTACGATTACGGTCTGGGAGCGTGAGCGGAGTCTCAACTTGCTGCTTTGGGTGTTGCTCGTTGCATGTTCGGTGATGCCCCTGGATGACGGACGGTCCTGGTGGATATCAATGATATCGGAGGTGATGGAGAAACTGATCATCATAGGGAAGGCGGAGCTGGAACAGGCAGTGAAGCGCGTGTCATGGACGGATACGTTCTTTGATGGCTTGCTGCAGCGGGTGTGGGAAGAAGTCACCCAGTTCCGACGCAAGAGCATGTCACAGCAATCAAGCAAGCACTGTTCGATCGACGCAGGTACAGCGGAGGAACTCGATTTCGAGTCTCAGCTGTGGAATTTTGCAGATGATGGAGTCGATCCGTCAGTTGAATTTGAAGGGGAGCGGTGGAATGTCGACGGCTGGTTTGTTTGAGGGATGGTCTAGAGGTGACATTTCTCTAATGCCACTGCATCCCCACTCCACAAGGTCCCTAGATAGTAACGCACAATTCAAAGTAGATGTACATGCTTGCGGCTTAAGGAGATCACGTGAGGATCATGTTCGTGAAGGTTCGACGCGTCGCACGGACCAGTCGGGGAAACTACGACCGACAGGGCAGGGTGCACGGCATGGCGACTTTTGATTCAGTCGAGGGCGATTTTGTAAAACTGTCCATCCCGTCCGCGCCCTCTGTGGATATCTACCCCTTCAACCCCCCTCCACCATGGCGCCGCTGATTGACGACCCGAAAATCCTCAAGGCCAGCCTGCACAACCCGCTGCCGCTGCAGCTGCACACGTACATCTGGCCCTTTCTCATCATCTGGCCCGCCTGGTCGGCCATCTACCTCTCGCCGCAGCGCTACGAGCAGTACATCCAGTCGTCGGAATGGACCTTCGTCTGGGTTGCGACCATTGTCACCTTCCAGTCGCTCTTCTGGCTCATGACGCACTGGAACGTTAACCTTAAGAGCGCATTCACCACGACCTCCGCCCGCGATGTCCGCTCCGCCCAGCTCATCAAAATCCACCCGATCAAGAACGCCGGCGCGGCAGGCATCTGCCCGTTGGTGCGCGACAACGTGGGTGGCCGGCAGAACCTCTCCTTCCTCTTCCAGAAGCGCCGCTTCCTCTACGATGCGGAGAAGGGCAGCTTTGCCCCGCTCTCCTACCCCCTCGACTCGGAGCCCACGCCGCTGCTCAAGACGTTCCAGCAGACGCAGGGCCTCGTCTCGCCTGCCGAGATTGAGCGCCTCACCCAGCACTATGGCGACAATGCCTTCGACATCCCCGTGCCCACCTTCACCGAGCTCTTCAAGGAGCACGCCGTCGCGCCCTTCTTCGTCTTCCAGATCTTCTGTGTCGGCCTGTGGATGCTCGACGAATACTGGTACTACTCGCTCTTCACCCTCTTCATGCTGGTCATGTTCGAGAGCACCGTCGTGTGGCAGAGGCAGCGCACCCTCAACGAGTTCCGCGGCATGAGCATCAAGCCCTACGAGATTCTCGTCTACAGGCAGAAGAAGTGGCAGGAGGTCATGAGCGACAAACTGCTTCCCGGCGATGTGGTCAGCGCTGGCAGGACCAAGGAGGATTCTGGCGTGGCCTGTGACATGCTCCTGTTGGAAGGCTCAGCCATTGTCAACGAGGCCATGCTTTCCGGCGAAAGCACACCAGTGCTCAAGGAATCGGTACAACTCCGCCCCGGCGACGCTCGCATTGAACCGGAAGGTCTCGACAAGAACTCGTTCCTCTGGGGCGGCACCAAGGTACTCCAGGTCTCGCACGGAAGCAACGAGGAGGACGGTGGTGTTGTTACTCGGCTGTCTTCTGGTGTCCCCCCACCCCCTGACAAAGGTGCCGTTGCGGTTGTCATCAAGACCGGATTCGAGACAAACCAGGGCAGCCTTGTCAGGACCATGATTTTCGCTACCGAGCGTGTGTCCGCCAACAACGTCGAGGCGCTCTTCTTTATTCTCTTCCTTACAATCTTCGCTATTGCCGCCTCCTGGTATGTGTGGCAAGAGGGCGTCAGACTTGACCGTCAACGAAACAAGCTTCTTCTCGACTGTGTCTTGATCGTCACTAGCGTTGTTCCTCCTGAGCTGCCCATGGAGCTTAGTCTGGCTGTCAACACCTCTCTTGCTGCGTTGGCCAAGTACGCTATCTTCTGCACAGAGCCTTTCCGTATCCCATTCGCCGGCCAAGTTGACGTTGCCTGCTTCGATAAGACTGGTACTCTCACCGGTGAGGATCTCGTCGTCGATGGTATTGCCGGCCTGTCTCTTGGTCAGAAGGGTGTCAATGTTGGCCCAGATGGCGCACATACGGAGCTTACCAAGGTCACCGACGTCGGCACCGAGACGACACTCGTACTCGCCACTGCACACGCTCTAGTCAAGCTTGATGATGGAGAGGTCGTTGGTGAGCCCATGGAAAAGGCTACTCTGCAGTCTCTAGGTTGGAAGCTTGGAGCCAAGGATACTCTTACCGCTGCAACTACAACCGCAAAGTCCCACGCCGAACTTGTTCACATCCGTCGCCGCTTCCAATTCTCTTCTGCTCTCAAGCGTCAAAGTTCTGTTGCCACTGTCTTGGTGAGCAACAGCAAGACCGGCCGAAAGGTCAAGAGCACAATTGCCGCCGTAAAGGGTGCACCCGAGACGATCCGAAAGATGCTGGTCAACACCCCTCCCAACTATGAGGAAACTTTCAAGCATTTCACTAGAAATGGTGGCCGCGTACTCGCACTTGCCTACAAGCACCTCTCTGAAGACGGTGAATGGGGCCAGAACCGCATCAACGACCTCAAGCGTGAACAGGTCGAGTGTGATCTTCACTTTGCCGGATTCCTTGTTCTCCAATGCCCCCTGAAACCAGATGCCATCGAAGCTGTCCGCGCATTGAACGAATCAAGCCATCGGGTTGTTATGATCACGGGCGATAACCCGTTGACTGCAGTCCACGTCGCAAAACAGGTTGAGATTGTCGATCGCGAATGTTACATCCTTGATGCTCCTGAGCATGACGACTCGGGTGAAAAGCTTGTCTGGCGCAGTGTCGATGACAAGATCAATATCAACGTTGACCCCACTAAGCCTTTGGACGCTGAGATCCTCAAGTCGAAGGACATTTGTCTCACCGGATATGCGCTCGCCAAGTTTCAAGGCCAACCAGGCTGGAAGCAGATTTTGCGACACACTTGGGTCTACGCACGTGTTTCACCAAAGCAGAAAGAGGAGATTCTTCTTGGACTCAAGGACTGCGGATATACCACTCTCATGGCTGGTGATGGTACCAACGATGTTGGTGCTCTGAAGCAAGCACATATCGGTGTTGCGCTACTGAATGGTACTCGTGAAGACTTGGACAAGATTGGCGAGCATTTCCGCAATACCCAGATGAAAAACGTCTACGAGAAGCAATGTCAGTTGATGCAAAGGTTCAATCAGCCCCAGCCTCCTGTACCTCTCTTGATCGCGCACTTGTATCCTCCTGGTCCCACCAACCCGCATTACGAGAAAGCTTTGGAAGCACAGGCTAAGAGGAAGGGCCTCGCCAATGGCGCCGCCAACGGAGCGACAACAGCTGTCGAGCAAGCCCCTGCCCAACCCGCTGGTGGCAACTTTGCGCAGCAAATGCAAGAGAAGATGATGCAGCAGGAACTGGATGAACTAAGCAATGAGCCGCCTACGATCAAACTCGGCGACGCATCTGTTGCTGCTCCCTTTACATCGAAGCTCGCCAATGTCGTTGCCATTCCTAACATCATTCGCCAAGGCCGATGCACGCTTGTTGCCACTATTCAGATGTACAAGATTCTTGCATTGAACTGCTTGATCTCGGCCTACAGTTTGTCTGTTCTGTATCTCGATGGTATCAAGTTTGGTGATGGCCAGGTCACGATCTCGGGTATGATGATGAGCGTTTGCTTCTTGTCCATCTCCCGCGCCAAGGTATGTTGTCGCCCCGATCATATTAATATTGTTTCCTGACGTTCCACTTCCAGACTGTCGAGTCTCTGTCGAAGGAACGCCCACAACATAACATCTTCAATACCTACATCATTGGCTCCGTCCTGGGCCAATTTGCCGTCCATATCGTCACTCTCATTTACGTATCACAATATGTTCAGCGCACTGAGCCTAAGGAGCCCAATCCGGATCTAGAGAAGGACTTTGAGCCATCTCTTCTCAACTCTGCCATTTATCTCCTGCAACTCATCCAGCAGATCAGCACATTTGCTATCAACTACCAAGGACGGCCATTCAGAGAGAGCATCAGAGAGAACAGGGGTATGTACTGGGGTCTTGTGCTTGTCTCTGGTGTTGCCTTCTCTTGTGCCACTGAGTTCATCCCTGAACTCAACACCAAGTTGAAGCTTGTTCCCTTTACTACGGACTTCAAGATCATGATTACAACTGTCATGGCTCTTGACTTTGGTGTGTGCTGGGTTATCGAAAAGGTTCTCAAGTGGGGCTTCAGCGACAACAAGCCCAAGGACATTGCTCTGCGACGACCAGATCAGCTGCGCAGGGAGGAAGCGAGGAAAGCCGAAGAAGAGAAGGAGGCACAGAGGAAGAAGAACGAAGAGATTGAGGAGAAAGCCCGAGCTGCGGGATTGCTCCCTGCACGGTAGAGTGGTTGTATATGGAGATTTGTTGTTTCCTGAGATTTGATTCATGCATAGCGTGCATTGGGTAGAGGATGCATCTTGGAGCTGTGTTTATATAATGTTTAGAATGTAAGACTATCGCTTCTCTCACACTGTTCCCTCTTCCTCGGTGATGTCTGCAACATGGAGCAATCTTCCCAACGAGAACTGTTGAGTCTGGATCACAATCATGGTAGGGGTTCATCTAAAGCCACCTCTTTCATCTTCTCCAACAACTCCCCCATACTCTTTGCATAGATATCAAACTCGCCAAAAATCTCGGTAACAGGATCATGCTCCTCGAAATCCAAATACGCCGTCTTGAACCCCGCCTTCCTCGCCGCGACCAAATCCCACGCATGCGCCGCAACAAACCAGCGCTCGCCCTCCCCTTTCTCCCCCAATCCCCTCTCCGTCAAATGCCTATTCGCCTGCTCGTACACCCTCGCATCCGGCTTCGCAACCCCAATCGCATCGCAACTCAGCAAATGCTCGGCATCAAGCCGTATCCCCGCGTTCGCAAAATACCCCAACGACGTCTCCAGCCCCCCATTCGTCACACCATAGACATCCCACCCGTGCTCCACCAGCCCGTCAAAACAACCCTTCAGGCCGTCCCTAGGCCCCATACTCTTGAACGCGGCCATCACGGCGTCGACGTCCGCGTCGCTGACGGCGCTGGCGGGGATGTCTACCACGGCACATGCGCGGCGGAAAGTGCGTGCTAGCACGGAGGCGATGGGCGTGTAGGACCCGCACAGGCTGAGGTATGTGAAGTCGCGCTGGGCGGCGTAGAACCAGGCGAAGAAGAGGGATTTGGGGTCTACGGCGTGGGTGGCTAGGGGAGAGGAGAGGCGTGTGGAGATGGTGGAGATGGGGTGGGAGAAGGATGTGCATGTGCCTATTATGTCGAAGGAGATTGATTTTGGGGGCATGGTTGGTTTTTGGGTCGTGTTTGAGTGTTTTGATTTTTGGTGGTGATTGAGGGGTGAATGAGGGGTGAATGAGGGGTGGGTGGTGCTGCGAGTTGGAGAAGGGCAAGTAGTGGCTTAATGTTACAACAATTAGGTCATAGCCATGTAGCTGATATCAAGGTATAGCCGAGGATAGAGAGTTTAGTTATTTGGAATTCCAATGGAGCACTCACTCCAGTTTGATCGCTCACAAGTCACAGATGCATCGGCTTATCGATAACGAGGGATCACATTATCGATATGGAGAGAAAAGCAAGCCCAAAGTATTCGCTGCACAGAACGTCGTCCTGCACCCACGTGCATCGCGCTCGGACCTCTTTCGGTCCTTCTGTCGTTTACGTGATTCTACTGTACGATCTGAGATGGTTCTAGCAGCCGGAAGTTCAAAAATTCCAAGCAACCGTCAGATCAAAAACCAAGTAAGATTCTCTCTTTTGCAGACCTACTACGTATACATTGGTGCCGGGCGTAGCAGTGTCCAAAATCAGGTAGAATCTTACATACCTCGGTGAAAAGTGGGCCCGCCTTACCGCTTACGGTCCTCCTAAATCCTTGGCCTTCAGCTTTCCATCCCAAACAATGCCTGTCTGCTTATAAGTCTCATCTCTTCTCTCGCTGCCTTCCCCTCTTTCCCCTCTTCTTCCTCCCCTCTTTCTTTGACCACACCCCCAGGATGCCCGGCTTAGCAACCTCGATATACTATGCCCTGGTCGTAGCCTGGGGCGCAGGCTTCTACCAGCTGTACGTCAAGGAATTGCTTGCTACGACGGTGGGATTGGGTCGTGTGATTCAAAACATCGACGAGTTTCCGTATGAATGTCGCCGCGTGCAACACCCGAGGCTTGAAGCATGTGAGGATTTGTGGCTCGACGACGAGGCGCGCGTTTTGTATGCCGCGTGTGCGGGTACCGAGTCGAGGTTACATTGGAATCCGGCGTAGGTCTTTTGCATGTTCTCCGATTCGTGAAGAAATCGTGTTAACTGGTGTGGCAGAATAAATGTGCTAAATGTGACGGGCCGGAGAGCAAGTGGTTCGGAACTCATCGCTCTAGACATTGACTATCCCGGCGCAGACGGACTGTTCAACCTCCGTGCTATCAAGCCAGTAGGTTATTCTGGAGCTATCGGCGACGGTGCTCTCGACTTTGTGGGTTTTGATGCCCAAATCCTGGATGGCGATACGATTCAGTTCTATTTCGTGAATATGAGGCCACCGGTTGGAGCGTTCAACAACATCATTGATGCTGCGAACATTGGACCGAATGCGACTATTGAGATTTTCGAGACGAGAAGGGGAGAGGAACAGATGCGCCATGTGCGAACGATTTGGTCGCCTGCTGTTTGGTCACCGAATCGTATCGCGGCCCTAGGCAATGGAGAGTTTCTCGTCGTAAACGATCACTCTGTGAACGTTGGATTGGTATGACACAGTCCCCTCAATATGATTTTGAGAGATACTGAAAGCACGTAGCGCAAACACCTTGACAACTTCATTGGAGGGGGAAATGTCGCATACTGCAATGCCAACGGCGAATGCCATGCTGCCTATAACGGCGATGAGGAGGATGAAGCACCAATTCCCGATCCCGCGGAACCCAAGTACAAAGCACTTCTCAACCAGGCCCTGAGTTTCATCCCCAAGACCAAGCTCAGATTTCCAAATGGCCTCACCATTGGCTTCGACGACCTCATCTATGTCCCCAGCAGCGTAGACGGCAAGATCCGCGTCTTTTATATGAAGAAAGACAATACGCTCAAGCAAGTCGACACCATTCCTGTTGGCATGCCCCTTGATAATGTCTCCCCCGACGCCAACGGCGACTTGTACGTTCCGGGCTTCCCAGATCTGTTGAAGATGCAGAAAGGCCTTGCACACCCGTACGATGAGATTGCGCCCGCGTCTGTCTGGCGCATTCGCAAAACGGTGGATGTTTGGGATCAGGAGGTCAAGTCTGTGGATTACCGAGTTGAGAAGGTCATCGAGGATAAGGAGAGTAAGGTGCTAGCTGGCTCGACTACGGTTCGACATGATGCAAAGACGGGAAGGTTGTTTATTGGTGGTAAGTTACCAACTCATCACAGTTCCCGATCCGAAATGTAGTCCTTTCTAATTTGCTTACAGCTGCCGTGCACCCCTTTTTGGTTGTTTGCGACCCAAAATAAAATATACGGACAAGTATCGCTGTTCATTGAGCTAGATGCAGAAGATCGATTTCTGTAAAAGAATTGTTGTAGCAAAACTCTTGATTGTTTTTCCATAGAATGTCGATGTTGATGCCAACTTATCTTTTCTTTGCCACTTCCTAGCACGTCCGGAAAATGTTTAGGATGCGAAGCCTAAAATAACTTCAGAAAAGGCATGTGTAACCCATGCGACATCCGGTGAGTGCTCCGCCTCCTTAGGGGTTAGTATCTCAATAACAGCAGGGTATACATCAGGTTCTATCGTTCTAGGCTCCGATCCCGTCTGTGCGGATTCAGGCCGCCGCTGCTGTGGGGGCGGGCAGCCTCGTATCCCCAAACAAAGTCATCTCATATCACCAACGACAAACCTAATAACCTTCCGTTCACTTCTCTCATTCAAACGACCCCCAATAATCCCAAAAGTCCAGCAAAAACCGTGTGAATTCCAATAACCATGCCGGACAGCCTGCCCCCCTTCGACCCAACAGTCTACTACCGCTTCGCCAACGTAAAATACACCACCGTAACCCTATCCACGGGCTTCAAAGACTCCTCCCCAAACCTCACCTTCACGCCCGCCGGCTCCCGCTCCTCGGAAAACTGGCAACTCTACTTCCAAGCCGGCCGCTACCTGATCCGCAACTACGACTACGGGGCGTCGGCGCAGCTCGGGCTCTCCGACTCCGCGCGCAGCGTGCCGGCGCTGCTGGCGCCGCCGTCGGGCGCCCTTGGCCAGCAGTGGTTGCTGGATCAGTATGAGGACGGGAGCTGGCGCGTGAGTAATGGGTTGGTGGGGAATGCGAGTGTGTTGGGGGTGTCGGATGCGTTGGTCACGACGGAGATTTGGCCTGCGATGATGCCGAGTCCGGATGGGAGTGATCGGTGGATTGTTACTGTGAATTTGTCGGCGGGGAAGGTGGGGAAGGGGATGCTGAGTGATGTTGAGGGGTTGGAGGTACGTATTCATTCCAAGAGTTTCACGTTCCTTGTCATTCTTCTGTTGTGCGCCCCGGTTTTGATATATCTTTATCTTACTCCTGCACAGCCGCTCCCTAATCCAGCGCCTAAGCTCCCGCTGTCGACGTCGGCGCTCAAGCAAAGTCCGCAGGCTACGGCTAGTAGTACGCCACTGCTCTCGCAGGAAGTTTCTCAGGGACACAGGGTGCATACCCCGATGAAGCACTTTACCTGTACGACGGCAGGGGCGTTCGTAGGAATGGCAGTTCTTATTTTGCTGTTTGTTGCAGCTAATTTGGCGTGGAGAAGGAGGGAGAGAGTGCCGTATCAGCTTGTAAGCTCTTCGGATACGGCGGTAGATGAGAAGTAGGAAAAACGTGGAAGCATCGCGGGTTAGGAGTACGAGCTGTTACGATACGTCGCATTACTTTCATGGCCAAGGGCACCTTTGACACTGGTATTTACATTGAATTCCTTACATCTACGAAACCTGCGTAGACTATTCATTCCGTCGTTATACATATCCAAGATACAAAGTCCCCTACTTCTTCGAACCATCAATCCCTAGAAAAGAATCTCTCCCCGGCGTCTTCCCATCGAACGGCCGACTATACGAACTCCCAATACTCTTACTCGTCAGCCTCGACGGCTGCCGCTGCGGCGGCGGAGGAAACAAATCCGCTGTCGTAACGCCCTCCTTCTTAGGACCCTTTGCAATCTGCGGCCGCGGCGACCCCATCGGGTCGAATAGATCTGACGACGGGCGAGCAGAGACATAATCGCTCGACTGGAGCGGCGTCGTAGCGGTGTTCATTTTGGGCGTGGACTTCAGGCCCACGGTGAAGGTGTAGAAGGTATCGTTGTCGTTGTCGTCAACGTCGTAGTCATACCCGCCTGTCTTGGGGTTGTAAGTCCGTGCTTGGCCGCGGGTTTCTGGGCTTAGAGACGCGTTTGTGGCGGGGGAGATGTTGGAGCCTTCTTTGCGGACGTTGAAGGGCGTGCTGATTGCGCCGTCCTCGAAGCCTTTGAGGTCGTCTGTTCTGCGCTTTGACACGGGCTTGCGTTTGATGGAGAGATCGAGCGGGGGAGGCGGGTCTTTGCGATCGAAACCGAATGTCTGGATAGACGATTTCCGGAATTTTTCGTTGAATTCGGTGCCAATGCCTCGTTCTATGCCTGCCGCTTCGCGCTTGGCAATGTGTTGTTCTAGCCAGGCTCGGATGCCGACGAGTGCTGTGGCGCTGATTTGCACCATGAGGACGAAACTCACTACGCCGGCAATGGCGGGAGATGTCAAGACTGCGTCGACTATGCACAGTGAGATCGCTCGGAGGGTGGCAAAGCCTTGGAGGAAAGCGAGTTGGCCGAGGGCTAAGACAAGCTGAGTGAGGAAGCCGCTGATGAGATAGATTCGTTGAGGCGTTTTGGCTAGGGCGACGGGTGCTTTGATTCCAGCGAAGGCGGCTGGCGAGGGATGAGGTATTGTTGTACGAAGGCGAATGATCGAGAATCCCACCGCGGGGAATAGAAAAAGGAAAGCTATCAGTCCCAAGATCTACACAAAGGATATTAGCTTATGAAGTTTGTAGAAGTCTTGCTGTGATCGTACCCCATGTGCATCTCTGAAGTGCCTCGCATTTCCCATCCCGACGATGCCGAAGATGATACCAAGTATAGCCAGGACCGCAAAAGTGATCAAGAAACCGAGTCTCCATTTTCTGTTCTTAGTTTCGTCGACTGGATAGCCGGCCAGAACGGAGAAGCGCCAGACTACCCCGAAGATGAGATACAAAGGCAGAAATGTGAGGAAGGCAAGAGCAGCAAATAAAACTGGATTCGGTCAGTCAAGAATCCATGCATGTGATGAGTATTCATCTTACCGTGCAGTGCTGTAACGACAGCAAAGGGTATAAGTTTCATCCCGTTAATCTCAATGCTAGCATCTCTAAGCACAATCTGGAAGTTGTTGCCCTCAGATGTCAAAGTGATAGGGCCATCAGGCAAGCCTTGCGTGACGCGCGGATCGAGAGGCACGCCGCCTTGAGCCATGTCCAATAAGTTCACGTTTGCTTTACCACTGTTCATGATTCCGAGTCCTACTGCAGCGATTCCTCCGATGCCCTGGCAGGTCAGAAGGTCGATGGCTTTCTGAGCACCCAATTGTATTGTCGGTGCATCTACTGCCAAGGGGATTTGAACGGATCCGCTTTGCGAATCCTGACGGGCGGATAGCGTGTTGTAAGGAACTGTAACAATTTAGTCTGGAGCAGAGGGTCCATGGTACACAAGGTCTTACCCACACCGAGTTGTTCGGCTTCTTCTCCAACCATGCTTCTACGAACTGGTGCGGCGGAAGTACTGTTCTGCGGGCTTTCGGTCAGGTTTCGAATGATCTCGGCTACAAGGATCGTTGCATCTCCAGTCAATCCTCGCGCAAAGGAAACCGCAGATCCGTTGACTGAATCATCGAAAGCAGTTGGACTTAGAACGGGAACATTCTGCAGCGCATCCGGTGCGACATCGCCACTGATCAGATTCTTCAGACCGCCAACAGAAGACATTGCATTCATGATGCCTTCGATCGTGCCTCGTCCGACGCCTTCTGCGACCTTCGCGATGTTGACGTCCTTGAACAGCTGTGGAGGGCTGCTCGCTAATAATTCCTGGCCTTTTTGCAGCGCAGTGCTGTTCATGAGGAAGTTGGAAAGCAGGTTCTGGACGAACCCTTCTGCAATCAAGGCTGTCTGTTGGTCGTCTCCTGTGATATTACTGCCGAACATGGGAACGGAGTCTGCAGATTTGAGATTGAGTCCAACAGCGACGCCCATACCGATTCCTGCACCTGCGCCTGCGGCTAATGGTCGAAGCATGGTTTGAAGGTCGAATGTGCCAGTGAGGTTCATTCCGCCCGTGAGGTTGAGCTTCGATAGATCGCTTCCTTGGATGAACGATTGACTGAGGCCCTTGGTGAACGACCCTACGGCTTCCGGTATGTTGACACCCGCCAAAGGATCATTTGGCTGTTGTCTCTTTTGATTTTTGGATACATTTGGATCGATAGCAACAAGACCCAATCCGTTTTTCGCACCTTCACCGAGTCCCATTCCCGCTGCTGCTGCGATTTGTGGAAGCTGTTGCACGAATGCTGACGGTGTTCCGTCACCCCCGACATTCCTCATCAGAGCTTGGATATCGATATTTGATACGATTGGCATTGCGAGACCAAGCCCAAAGTTGCCTGCGATGCCCTCAATACTCGAATCGTTCGTAGGCAAGAACTTCTCCGATGTCAATTTGAGACCCATGGCAGTTGCGTTGCCAATGCCTGCAGCAAGCGCAAATGCTGCCGGTCCGAGTGAGATATTTGAACCGCCTAGGGATGGCGCGATCTGTCCTGCTAGACCAGAGCCAAGGTTTTGAGCTACGAGGTTAAGACCAGTCGCTGATGCATTGTACGCAGATGCAACCTTCGAAGCTTGTGCATTAGAATCTTGCATGTCCGTCAGGTTGAGTCCTGTCGATGCTCCCATCCTTGTCACTGTCAATTATTGTTAAACATTTGCGATTCGTGGTTACATACCCAAGACCAATTCCAAGGAAAAGAGCTGGTGTAGTGAGCGAGTCAACTAAGGAACCCCCGAGCCCACCTATAATACCACTCAATCCGCCCGTCAAGTTCAATCCTCCAGGACCTCCGCCAATTAGGTTACCAAATGCTTGGCCTAAATCATCGAGCAAGCCCCGTTTCTTCATATCATTTTGCTGCAATGCGCGCAGTTGCGATACGCCATCTGTGAGATTAGTTCCGAAGCTCTTGAGGCTTTCGAAGCGCAACCTCTCTCCCAGATCCGTTGACGACTGCGCGATCGCCTCTGACAGCGATAATAGTGCATCTTGTAGTCTCGGGTCTTGATTCAATGCGTCGATCGTTTGCGGACTGAATATCGCTGTAAGACTCTGGGGGTATAGTGCATTGCTGGTAATGTGTTGCTCGCCGAACCAGAAAGCCAAGGACGAGAAGAGAAGGAAAAGAAGAAGAAGAAACGCGAATGGTAGGTACCAGACCGGCTTTCCTGAAGCAAACATTATTAGAAAATGTATAAGGGGTATCTCAAGTAACTAAATCAACGAAGAAAGTGAAGAGGGTGTGCTAAAGGTCACTGCCGTAGCGGATGCATCTCATAGCATTCGGGTACGCAAACACATCCGTCCAGCTAAGGGACAGTGCTATACTATATCTCATGCATGTGGGACGGAGCTTGTGGGTAGATGGCATGCCACGGGTTGTTGTTGCGAAACATGCTAGGCGTCAAACATCATTCGTGCCACGGGGATGTCAAGCCTCCGACGTATCGAACAGCGGAGCGACGATAAGGAACGCTTCGCCGGAGCTTGGGCGCCCCGAAGAGTACTAATAGAGATGACTTCCAACCCATCTACCAGTGAAACAGAGAAACCAAGCCCAGGTTGGTGCTCACTGGAAGTTAGATTTCGATCGAGGGCGCTTCCTCTTTCACAAAGATGGGTAAGAGCCCCTCTATTTCCTAGATCATCCAATCACTACATATGATAGGGTTACGGCGTAGGCGGAAAACCTTGGAAGACATTTGGACGTTGAAGGCATGTGATGAGTGCACCTAGGGTGACCTGGCGATCTAGCGAGTTATGCGGCAGTGTCGGTGGCTAATGCGACGACGTTGAAACATGAATGGTTGACCAATCAGAGCGTCAAACTCCAACATATTAAATTTAAAGCCTGCGAAGCGAGGTCTATCCTTGGATAATATGGTAGTCCTGTAACTGTGGAGAGAAACAGAAATGATATTGTAGAGGCTTATGGTTGGTTGGAAATGTGCTCGGACAAAGTACTGCATTGAGACGATGGGGAGCAGAAACCGAGGATCAGCCCACTTCAAGAGTCCGAAAACTGAACTTGGATACTCTTCTTGGCGAAAGCCCTGAGAAGAATATGAAGATTCGATGATTCCACTGTAAATGTGTTTTAGTCTGGCCGTTCGGCTAATGTACGTAGGTACCTTGGAGAGATCACCCTTAGTCCGTGAGATTGAAAACATCGGCCGCGTCCATCGGAATCGTCAGCTCATCTTTAGAGTATGCGATGCCCTCTCTCCCTTCATCCAAGTCGATGGAAAGAAGAGCTGTTCCTACGACTCGATATCCATAGTTGTCGTTCGTCTTGCGCTCGCCGTGTACGATTATAGCCCGATCAAGAAGGGGGATCCGGCAAACATAATCTCCTAGACTGACTTCCAGGGAACCCACACCCATCCTCCCACAATTTTGGTTTCGGCTCGTATCTTTATGCTGGAACAGCTTGTGCGAACAGTCGGAAGCTTTCCCTGATGTGCGCGAAGGGACATTTAAATTTCGCTTGGTTTTGTTGTGATCGGTGACCAGATTGTCGTAGTTGTTCTTGAACAATTGACGTCCTCTAGTACCACTGAATTCATCGTAGATCAATTTTGAAGGTGCCCTGATTTTCTTGAGCATCGTGTCATTGATTGTCTCCAAGTTTTGCATGAATAAATCACTCTCTTTACGGGCGTTGCCATGCATCTCGCTGAAGTTGTTATAGATGCTAGCGGACCACTCGTCTACAGCATTGAATTCAGAGATGACTCTGTCAAGCGTTGGGCCGAGATGAATAATGATCCCAACAATGATCACAGTGATCTTGATCGTATTGCCTAACCCCGCTGTTGCCCTGGAGCTGTCGATCTGTCGAGTTTGCTGGCACCCGAGAAGGCGCTTTACCAGCCTACTAAGCTCAATAATTGACAGCTTATCTGCAAGATTGTTCCAACTCATGAAAACCATCGTATCTCTCCACACCTCGTACGTTGATTTGGCGTAATCTATGGGGAAACCGTAGCAATCGCTGGCAAGTCCAATGAAACCGTAGATTTTGTCTCGAGGATCTTTGCATTGCGATTCTTTGTAAGTTTGAAGAAGGCTCAAAAGATTTTGGCTATTCTCATATTTGTTCTTGAGCTCCTGGGCGATAGTGAGGGGAGCAGTGCTCCCCGGGGAAAATTCAGCGATCCGTTTAAGCTTGTCAATGAAGTCATACCAAGCCATAGGCGAGAAGCGGCTGTCGTTCGAGCACACTGTGATTCCGCGAGCTTTGTAGATCTCCTGGATCACCCAGACACGTTGGAAGTAGGGATGTACAGAAAGCTTGTTATCCATGAACTCTGTCAAAAGCATCTCAATTTCGACGCTAGACGCAGATGGATCTACCGTAACTTGGCTTTGACTACTCGAAGAAACGTATAGCCACAATAAAACAGTTTCTGCTCGAGTGTAGATGTGCGGCATGATGCGGATCTGGCTATTTCGTTCTGGAATGTCTTGCTGGTTGATGCAAATCGCGTCGGCCCAAATGGGCAAAGAATAAGCGCCATTTCGAAAATATTTCAAGGCCCCGAAGAGAGATTCCCCAACTTCGAACCTTTTCCCATCAACTAGTATAGATTTTGTTATACTCATATCGCCCCACATGTATGACAATGCAAAGTACTTCGGAATCTGAGCGAATGAAACCTCGACAAGCCGACAAGCTAGTGGTGCGTCCTCTGAGTCGCTAGGCTGTAGTTCAATGAGCCGTATACAATCGACATCGGGAGTCAACGGTTGATATATGTATTCCGCTACGAAGACATCAGCATTTTCGTAGCTACCTTCACGCGTAATATGGTCATACTCACACATGTCTGAGATAGGGCCTTTTTGGTAGTCTGTTCTGCTCTGAGGAGGGTTTAGGTAGAGATGACCGCAAAATGGAGATGTGCAGAGAAGGCTGAGCTGAATATAGATGCGGGGTACTGAACGGAGAACCTGACACCCACCCTCATGATACATTAAAAAAAGCTGCCCATACGCGGCCTGATTGTTCGAGAAGTGATTCACTGTTTTTATCGTCTGCGATTTTGCATTAAAGTAGCTGTGTCTCCCTTGTCGTATAAGGATTTAGACTAGTACTTGGCGCCGTATCAACTGCAGCGTTCTTCATATTACAACGAGGCGCGAGACAGCTTTGATTATCTAAAAGCAGTCTGTGGGATACCATGCAGGCTGGTCGGCTTGATGGTGGTGCTAACACGTTTGTATACAGGACCCTGAGGGATTCTGTCACGTGATTGCAGCTTCCTGCCAGGAACGAAGCAATTGCGAGTGAGGAATTTTATTTTGAACCTTGATGCACAGAAAACTGAATACCTTCCCTCTTTCAACACAATGTCTCAAAGCACACCGGCCCTTGCAGAATTACAGTCGGCCACTCCAAACCCCGGACCGTGGCGTAGGACATGTTGAAAATACCGGCCACTAAACATTGGCAAACCTTGAGTAGAGCAAATTCTCTCCACGATTGATCTGTTAGAAGTTACTGAGCCTCAACTTACCCTTCTCATTGATTTTCTTCTAAAGAAAAGCTACCGCATACATAGGTGCAGCATTGACAAAGTTCAGATGGGAGGAACGCCGATAAACATTCACCTTAATGAATGTCAAAATTCAATTCTAGCTGAAAGAGTTATTATGATACGTTTGTTCCTTGAAATATATTGTAACTCGATTCATACACCGGTACTACTACCTTGCTTGAACCGGAAATAATAGAGAGCCTATATCAGCAGCCTACTTCGAATAAAATTCGACTTTCTGATGATTAGTTCCAGCCTGCCGAACCTGACTCGCTACTAAAGTGCTAGGAAAGAAAGACATCACTGGGATTTCACCACGACCACTTCTTCACCTTGCACGGAACCAGTGTAGGAATGTGGAAGATATCAGTCTTGGCAGGCTGTTTGGGCAAGGTTAGAGAAGATGGGATTGCGGGCTTTTCCCACTTGCGCAAGTTTTGGATGTGGTCTGTGGTGAAGACATCTTGGGTCTGGGAAACTACGCTTTCGGTTGACTTGGGCTCTGGCTTAGCTTCTGGCTTGGGCTCTGACGTGGACTCTGAATCTTTGGAAGGGATTCGCCCGAGAGTGGTCTTGAGGTTAGACATTGTCAGGTAAAGTGGGGAGGACTTGTCGATCATGCCTCGTGGCTGGGTTATTCGAGGAAGGCTATCGAAAGGTGTTTTAGCGCTGGAAGAGTATTTATATGATATGTCGAGACTCATTGTAAGTTGATTGAGTCTGAGTCGGAGAAACATTGTGAAAAAGTTAAACGATTGGTTGGCATTGAGAGTCTAACAGAGTGAGACACCTGTGAACGAGCGGTTTTGAGACCAAGCACAGTGATAACAAAACACCCACACGACACTGGACGGATGGGCTGAGATTAGAGAGGAATCTCCTGACACGTGTGGGTGGGGAAAAGATAGCGGTGAGATCATGGTCAGCTGACTTCCATGACGACGTGCATATTGCCTGTTTACCGCCATCAGTATCGGGGCTCCAAATTTCACACTCGCCATTCCCACGCCCAAATTTCGAGCAACAAATAACGATCATGTCTCAGATGGTGCCCGAGTCTCTGGTGTCGAAATACCGGTACGAAGTGCTTTTTGGGGCATGGCTGGCCGTGACTGGTGCGACGTTTCTCCGCATCTCACGCCAGCCTTACAGCATCGGCCTCAAAATCGAACAATACGAGAGCATCTTCAAAGGAACGTCGCTGAGTGCGCTGCTTGTCGGCATGGGAATTACTCCAGGACGAAGAAGCGCGAGGTCGTTTCGTGGCAATTGAGGCAACTCCTCTTTCACCGGATCAAAGAAACAGAACAATCATCATTATCGCCGCCTTTGTTGGTGGTTGACCATGTTCGGGGAGCCGGGACAGGCGGCGCCTCCGCTTAGCCTTCTCCACTCGGCTTTCACATGCCACAACCCCAGGCCGACCGTTTCGCCTCAACCATGGTCGGATTGCTCTTACACCCCACAACCCGTTGGACAAGTATTCACCTTCGTCGCCATGTCCTTCCTGCTGAGATCCCTACGCATCGAGTTTGAGATCTGGAACCCGCTGTATGCCCTGGCCCCGCTCATGTTGCTCGTCGTCGCCATTCCGCTGGCCATCTTCGCGACCATCACGACTTCTCTCGCCGTCGCGCTGCTCTCTCTCCGCGCCTTCGTCGTCTACATCCAGCTGGCCCTCGCGCTGATCAAGGCATGGATCAGCCCACCAGCCAAGATTTCGCCACCCAAACGCCGCCGTAAATCTGGCACCGCGTCCCAGCGCTCCTCCCCAACACGATCGCGAAATCGCCGAAGCAGCGGCAGCACCATCGCCCTGCAAGACACGGCCGCCCCTATCACGCATTCTTCACGGCTGCACGGAAAGGCCGGCTCATTCACTGCGCTCGTAAGCACAAGTGAACTCACAAGAGACTTCGAGGGTGTCGGTGGTTGGCGAGTCTCCGGCAATGACAACGAAGAGGCCTTGTGGATGGGCATGAACTCCAGACTCGAGCTACCCGGCGCCCAGCCGTCGCCACGTAGACACAGGCGCAGCTTGACAGGCGGTGCTACTCCAAGTCAGCCATATCCTTTTGCTCCAGAAGACCTTCGTATGAGTCCTGTCCAAAGCCGAGCTCGGACTCCAGTTCGATTTGTTCTGGACGACGATTTCGACTACTTTCCTCCTCAGACAACGCCAAAAGCCCGCAAATTGAGCATCAGCTCTGATGCTTCGAAGCACCACACTAGAAGAAAGAGCGGGAGTGGAAGCAGTACGTCTTCCCCGTCTGGCATCATGATCGCCGTCAAAAAGCCCGATCCGGGAGAGTAATAATTCGACGATGAAAACGGCTCGCCAAGGCCATCATTATCAACCAAAAGTTCCTGCCTGGTCGCCTCCAGACCCATCCCTCGCTGCGCCAACCTCAACATACGGAATGTTGCGTACGCCACTTGGTACGCCACTTGACTCTGAGTCGTGCGTTTGGAGACGTATCAGGGTCGACAGTACCCTGAATTATGGATCTCACTACAATGTATACAGTGTCAACTACGATTGCTGGAGTATGCACCGTGAGCCAAAACCAAGGCCTCCATGCCACCAACCATGTCGGACATATTCGTCGATCCGAGACTCAATTGGATAGGGTTTTCCGAACTTATTTCATGACATCCCTGGGAGACCTTGATTGTCCATGTTTGATCCGAGACAGATATGCTCACGAGTGATTCAACAAAGCCTTGCACGAATAGAAACACTTCCATGGTGTGGTAGTACCATCGTGTACAATGCAGAATAGGAACATAGTAAGAGTGAAATGGGCACAAACTACAGAAAGACAAAGTCATTATTTGCTGGCCGAGATGGAGAACACTGTAGCTAGAAAACAGAGCAGCAAAGAAGAAACACTGTTAATTAGCTGAACACCACATATATCTCAGCAGAAGTTTCCCTTCACACCTCTCCATATCTTTTCCCTGCCAGCTCTATCATCCTAAAACTAGCGCCCCTTACAAGTTTTCAGAATTTTCGTAGCATCGAACCACGCCATGGGATACACACAGGAAGAAGTCGCCTTCATGGTGTTTGCCATTGTCGGTGCTGTCATAGCAGTGGGGACCATGGTCTTGCTGTGCACCCGAGACCGGGCCTGCCTTCCCTCCGAGCGCCGTCCCCGCCGCCGTGCCTTCCCTCCAGAAGATGACATCGAGCTGCAAACCCTCCCCCCTCACGGCCGAGAAAGTTTCGAGCAGATTGGAGAACTTCATATCCCTCCTGGCCGACAACCTACACACATGGCGCTGGATATTATAACGCGTTTTCTCATGGCGCTGGGGTGTCCATCGAGGGCAACTTTTGCAACTGAACCCGCATCGACTGGACATGGCCGTACAGATAGCGTGCATGCTAATACTCCAGACGATAATGCTGATCTCGCTCCTTCACAACCGCGTGACGAGTTTGAAGAAATCGACTTAACGTCAAGCCAGCCAACCCCGCTGCCTGCTGAGCTCAGTCTCCCCGCCATGACCAACGCCCAGGCCTCTGTCGCCGCCAAGAGCATGGAAGGAAATTTCCTCCAATCTATGCGCAAAGCGCGTGGGTTCCTCTCACAGCTGCCAAGCATGATAGATCCCTGGAAGGATGCTCAGAAGCCTGAAGATGCAAACGAAAAGGCAAACGGAAAAGGCAAAGCTCCACGCCGCATGAAAGACAGTTCAGAAAACAAGGTTGCAGATGACATTCTGCTGGGTGTGTTCGTCATTGAGGATGATGAGGACGAGCTCGAGGAGACGGCACCGAGTATGGAGGTGGCGGTTGATCCCATGTCGGGCACTTATGGCCGTGGTAAATCTATGGCGGCGCTGTACCCTAGAGTCAAGTAAGCTTGTGGACCAGGTGTAGATACATCGTAAGTCATAGGTATGCTCTGGAAAGCACTCAGACTACGTCTTGGAATTTTAGATTTTTGTTGGCAGACGGGCGTTTGAATATACTGTTTTCATTTGAGTTAAACCATTCGATCTTTATGTGTCTTTCAACTTCTTCAATCCTTGGAGCGAAAATTTCGTCCTCTTAGACTTTTATCGCAGAGGGTTGTACATCCTCCTCTGTGACATTAGACGACTTTGCTTCTGGGATATAGCCCTCAGCACCAACATGCTCAATCCCAATTTTGCGCACAACCAGGAACCCAAGAGGCAGTGCAATACCCCACCAAGCCATGATAAGCCCCGCGGAAATAATAAGAGGCGACTTGGTAGAACTGATGCCACTGGCCACACACTGGCCCGCGGCCTCGACGCCTCGAGCAACACTGGAATACCTCACAACCTCAGCGGGCTTCTTTGCCAAGAAGCCTATCAACCAGTATCCGTAGTTGTACGTCAAAGCGAATTCCATCTGCTGGAATACGTATAACCCCCAGCCTTCGCCGAAGGCGCTATCGTCCCAGGCTTGTTGCGCTGGTATTTGTGCTGGATGACGATAGCCCACAGCCAAACTCCTCCGCTGAGTATCATCATACCGAGGAAGCCGAAGCGGGCGCGCTGATTTAGTGTGAGGCGCTTCCAGTCAAGGAATGTTCCCATGATCCCGGTTGCGAGGACTTGGGCGAGCGCTGTGACTAGCGAGGCTAGTGCGCGAGATCGAACGGAGAAGTACAGTGACATGTATGATCCGATATAGGGAAGCGACCATGTCACGTAGAGGAAGTATGGAATGCTAAGGATTTGTAAGTGTTGATCATGCTCTCAAGAGTTTTCTGAGCTTACAGGAGAAAAAACTCCTTGCGTGATGCCAGCTTCAATGTTTCCTTCAGCTCCTCCTTCGCGGGTATTTTGGCAAGCAATTTTACCTTCGTTCCGTTCCTTCGCTGGACCTTATGAGGGGGAGATAGCAACATTGCGACAGCAGGACCAAGACATTCTGGCGACCTTGTTAGCCAGTAAACACCGGAAGTGAATGTACAGCGAGAACGTACGCAGAACAACAAAAACAATGTAAGTCCTCCAATCCAACTTTCCAAGCCGCTTGCCACTATAGTTGAAGGATAGATTGATAGCACCGCCAAGGATAGCACCACTATTACGGTAGGCCAACCAGTATGCAAGATATTTCCCTCGGTTCTCTGGTGGCGGATAGCTCAACATGATTGCACCTTCGGCGGCCCAGAACAAGCCAGCCGTGATGCCACACGCTGCAGAGCCAACGTAGATAAACCACTCTGTTCCGTAGCGATTGTTCTGATACAGAGCAGCGGAGTAGAGCACGAAACCCGTAGTACCAAGCGCCATTGTGTTTCTGAGGCCAATGCGGTTGATCACCACAGAGCCGCTGAGACATGTAAAGGTCATGAGTGCGAAGAGAATCGCATTTCCCGCCCTGGCATCATGTGAGTATATCGCTGAGATGGGTGCTAGACATCTTACATGACGAGATATGGCGTCTGCTGGCCACCAGCTCCGACTGACTGCATAGCATTCCACAGACCTGGTGCTGTGAACGCGCAGAACCCGACCACAGTGGCCTGAAAGAAGACACCGCGAAACCAGCTGTATGGTCCATCTTCGACAACAGAAGGAGATTCACTGGTTGGTTGCTCCTCTGACACAGAGAGGTTCTTGACAACGTCCGTCATCTTGGGTCACTGCACACAAGAAATTCCCAGCGAAGTGGTTGTGGGAGTTAGGCTACCAAAATTCCATGTAGCATGCCGATCTTTTATGCTATCTCGAGGTATCTAGCAGCGTCCAAAAATTTCAACCCAGTTCAACATTGCGTGCTCCTTGGGATTCTGCTGTCATTTCGGCCATGGATGCATCTCCGATAGTCGCTTCGTCGCGAGGCCACCAGAACGTGCGATAAGGCTTCGGGAAAAACAGCAGTGGCATGTTCGATAGTCTACACGCCAGAGTATGACTGAGGCCAAGAGTGGGGCGCCATGTGCGTTATTCCCGTTGCATGGCGCCGGCGTGCAAGATCTAAACTCGATGAGGAGAAATTTCAATGCTTGATGGGAATAAGCTTTGGGATCAGTGGAGCGGAGATGCATCGCACCATCGACACCATGTATTGCGAAAGGGTATCGTCTCGAGGGTTTGGCACTACACGATTCCATGTGGCGTCTTGTGGTGATGGTCAGTGGTTGAAGGGGTTGTGGAATGATTCAGGTTCGGGAAATGCTTCGGAATTTGAATCCGATAACACGCTGGAGTGGTATTATCTTCAGAATCGATAAGAATATAGCTCCAGTCTCTGATTGAAACGGTCTGGGACAACCATAGGCAGTGAATTACTTCCATCTCTCAAAATGGCGTCCACACTCCCAAACTTCCACGAACTCTCCTTCGACGGCCAGCAAAGAACCGCAACATTCGGATACAAACAAGACCATGCCTTCCCCCTCGCCCTCCAAACCAATCCAGACTGGACCCCCACTATCTCGGAAGCCGTTTCCCATCTCACCTCCCTCAGCAAATCCGGCGTCCTATTCGACCTCGTCCGCCAGCACGGCGGAGCCGTCCTCATCCGCGGCCTCCCCATCACCACCGCAGAAGAATATAGCCGCATAGCACACGCCTTTGGCTTCGCCGCCCACGAAGAAGTCGGCCGCCCGCCGATCCGCACCGTGCTAGCGAAGAACGTCAAGACGGCCAACGAAGGACCCCCCGAACTGCCCATCTGGCCACACAACGAGTACGGCTGGTCGACGCACAATCCCGCGTGGCTGACCTTCTCGTGTCTCGCTGTCCCGCCTAGCGGGGGCGCGACGCCGCTGATTTCGAGCGTGGGGCTTGCGCACAAGCTGGAGAGGGAGGCGCCGGAGTTTTATAAGCTATTGTTGGAGAAGGGGGTCAGGTATTTGTATCGGTATGGCAGGACACAGGTGACGTCTACGACGGGCGCGAGTATCCTGGACGCATATGGGCAGCATGTCGAGGAGGGCGACGACGAGGAGACGTTCAGGGCGAAGGTTGAGGCCGAGGTCAAGAGGCACAGTGAGCTATTTGAGTGGCATGAAGACGGGAGTTTGAGCGTTACGCACATCGTTCCTAGTTCGTCTTCTCTCCTCACTGTTTGATATGCACGATGCACTGACTCATTCCTCCTACGTAGTTATCCGCAAACACACGTCCACAAACCTAACCACCTGGTTCGGCAACCTCACCTCCGCATACGGCCGCTCCAGACACCACGGCGCAACTCAGCCTCCTTTCCTCGGCGACGACGGGTCGTACCACCCGCTCCCCTGGTACGGCGACGGCTCGCCCATCGATACAGCGCATTTGGAGCTCGCGCTCAATATTGCAGAGGAGATGCAGGTCGACGTGTATTGGCAGAAGGGCGATATCGTGCTGCTGGATAATTACGCGGTTATGCATTCGCGGCGGCCGTGGGTGGGGGAGAGGACTGTTCTTGCGGCGCTGTGGGATGAGGAGGGGAGGGTGGAGGATTTTGAGGAGGGGAAGAGGATACTTGATGGGAGGGGGCAGTATAAGATTGGGGAGGCGGGGACGCCGTAGGCCATTGGGCGCAGTGGATTGAATGTTAAGATCGGAAAACATATTGGAAATTTAGAATGGAAACATGTCTAGGAAAAAACAGTATGTGTGCTACAAGGCTGCCTCACCTTGGATTTTGCAAGGTTGATCCATATTATGGCACCTGCATTGTCTAATACCAATCATGGAGCCACTAAGTCTCGTCCTCTACATAATCGAAGAAACGTAGGAAAATCCACACCTTATTAGCATGAACTAAGAAAGACCGACATTCTTGCCAGATTTCGAGCTCGGGACAGCAAACCACGTGCTGTTAAAAATTAGGAGAAACGGTGGACCATGAGGCTGAATTACTCACAGCTGGCCAACAACGCCACTTGAATTAACATCGAGCGCTTTACCTAAAGCTGGCTTCGCGTTCGCTTGTGTTGGTCTTTGGCGTCAGGGCCCTTAGTCGGTGATACAGCCTGGGCCCTTTTTCGACAGCTGAAGTGCGATTTAGTTCCCGCTCGCTTCGGTAATCTGGACGCCACAGGGGTAAGGTATCCATCACCCAGGCCAGAATCGAAATAGTGGCTCGTTGAGCCCTATATTGGATTCCCTTTCTTTTGGTAGTCAGTTGAACAAGGAATAGTGTCTGCTGCTTTTGGCAGTTGGCGATCAATCTACGATGTTTGGGCTGTGCCTGGACACGGCGTCCCCGACTAATAACTACGTCCCATAACCACCGCGAATTCTCCTCAGCAAAGGAACACTATCTTACCTCCAGTCACTCATTTTGTTCTTTTGACGACAGTGCTGATAATATGTCGGGCTGCAGATTTGGGTCGCCCGAGTTGGTAACTAGCCTCCCTGGTGTTGTAGCAACACCTACTTTTGCCTTTGATGCAGCGAACTCAAACTGGTTTGGATTGCCAGGTTCTTTCACATCTGCCAGTTCGTTACTGCTATTTCTTTCTTTCCAGCTTTAGAGAGCTAACAGTAAACAGATGGAGCGACCTGTTCATTTCCCACTCGGTCCGTCGGTGCAGGGCGGACATCAACGTATGTAATGACACCAGTTGTGGTTACAACCTCAGGCGGTATCGGACGGACTACAACGTGTAACTTCCTTGCACCACCAAGCATTATTCCAACCTCGGCGGGCTCTACAACTTATAGCGGAATTGAGTGTCCAAGCATCACGGACAACCAGTTCGCCCCGGGTACCTACACACTACGATTCAGTCAACCGAATGTCAACGGCGTACCTTCTATTACTTCACGGCTGTTCATTGTAGCCGCTCCAACTAAAATTACGGATACCATCACCGTGACGCAGACAGCAGCGATACCTGGTACGGTGACGGTTCCTTCTTCGACAACAACCGTCACGCTTCCATCGTCCACCACCACCGCTACCAGCATCCCTGATGCCGTGCCCTCGTCTACGACTACAGCGACTGTGTATACGTCAACGGTCTATCAAACACCCGCACCGGGCGATCTGCAAACTGCCACAACGACGACAACGAGTACCATCGAAACAGATACCACGGTGACTTCTTACTTCCAGTCCTGCGCCCCCTCAAGCCTCTCGGCAGACCTATCCTCCACGTCTCTCCTCTCGTTCTTATCTTCAACAGTACCTGATCCGTCATCAATCTCAAGTTCTTTGGAGACCGCTTCAGCTTCAATCTCAAGTTCTTTGGAGACCGCTTCAGCTTCAATCTCAAGTTCTTTGGAGACCGCTTCAGCTTCAATCTCAAGTTCTTTGGAGACCGCTTCAGCTTCAATTTCAAGCAGTTTGGAGAATGTTTCATCTTCCATTTCAAGTTCTTTGGAGATTGTTTCATCATCATCAGCATCAAGTACTTTGGATAACTCTGTCTCATCGTCGACTAGTTCTTCATCTCCCAGCAGCGTATCAGAGACGGCGTCCCCTTCAAGCAGTGTCGCTATATCTTCAAAGAGCATATCGTCTTCTCCAATCACTTCCAGCATTGTCTCTTCAAGCTCAGATGCAGTGTCAAGCAGTTCATCGGAGATCCAAAGTTCATCACCAAGCAGCGTCATGATATCTACGGACAGCATCTCGTCTTCCTCTCCAATCACCTCTACCGCGGTCTCTTCAAGCTCTG
This sequence comes from Pyrenochaeta sp. DS3sAY3a, assembly GCA_001644535.1. NCBI lineage: Eukaryota > Fungi > Ascomycota > Dothideomycetes > Pleosporales > Cucurbitariaceae > Pyrenochaeta > Pyrenochaeta sp. DS3sAY3a. The sequence goes on along the minus strand of KV441651.1, from coordinate 93,743 downwards.
CAGTATCTTCAAGCTCTGCTGTATCAGACACGTCATCGGATATCCAGATCTCATCATCAAGCAGCGTCGCGATGTCCACGGAAAGCATGCCATCTTCTTCAATTACTTCGAGCGTTGTCCCCTCAAGCTCTGATGTAGCATCATCCGCCTTATCAGGGGCCCAATCTTCGTCACCAAGCGCAACGGATTCGAGTACTGCATTCGCCTTATCTTCATCCTCGAGCAGTATCGCGCCGTCCTCCACTGACAGCGTCTCGTCTCTTGTATCTTCAAGCACTGTCTCTTCGAGCTCTGACGCAGTATCAACCACTTCGTCACAGATACAATCTTCATCAGAGATCCAATTGTCGTCACAGATACAATCTTCATCAGAGATCCAATCTTCGTCAGAAATCCGATCTTCATCAGAGATACAATCTTCATCAGCAAGCGCCACGGATTCGAGTGCGGCAGTCATCTCATCTTCATCTTCGAGCAGTCTTGCGGCATCCACTACTGACAGCGTCTCGTCTCTTTTACCGACTTCTTCGGGAGCTTCTTCAACTACCATCAGTGCTGTACTAAGCACTTCATCGGATATCTCTATTTCCTCTGCCAGCTCTACAGATTCAAGTGCTCTGCAGGTTTCATCTTCAATCGTGAGCAGCATGGCAGCATCGTCTAGCAGCTCTTCTCTTTCTATTACTAGCTCTTCTGAAGTGGCTTCGTCGACCGCCAGTGCTCAATCAAGCACTCTTGCCGACACTTCCAGTTCTTCTTCAGTCAGCTTATCGATTTCACATTCTACATCTTCAGATATCATAAGCAGCACTGCTTCTTCGGCTCTGTCGTCTCTTTCTTCTACTCTGTCGTCTAGTTTCGCTACCTCCTCTCTTACAATTCTCTCGAGTTCTTCCAGCCAAGTCGCATCCAGCAGCGCTATTTCTTCTACCCTATCATCTAGTGTCTCTAGCTCGTCTCTAACGATCCTCTCGAGCTCTTCCATCCAAGTTTCCTCGAGCTTTTCGTCCACTGTAGCGTCATCCTCGACTCGAACTCAAAGCTCTAGTAGTGCTTCAGCGACCGCTAGCCTTTCTGTTTCTCTTGACGCAACGTGTGGTGGCAACACAGGGTCTACTTGCCAAGGCTCCAGATTTGGCAGTTGCTGCAGGTAAGTCATTCCTACTATTTGCTCGAGAACAAATGTCTAAGTTTATTTAGTCAGTATGGCTGGTGTGGATCCACGAACGCCTATTGTGGTACCGGATGCAGGGTTGGTTTTGGATCCTGCAGCAGTTCCTCGTCTTCCTCAACATTCCTTACATCCACACGGGCATCTACGGCTTCGTCAATCCGTAGTTCTACTTCATCGCCCTCGTCTAGCGCTGCAGTACCAGCATGCTCTGCACTGAAAGTAGCAACAGCGAATGGCCGATGTGGAGCAGCATTCGGACAAACATGCTGGAACTCCGTTTTCGGTAGCTGTTGTAGTCAATATGGCTATTGTGGCTCTACATCCGCATATTGCAGTACAGGCTGTCAATCTGGATATGGCATTTGCAACGGCCAATCTACACCAGCGTGCAACTCTGCTGCTGTCCCAGCTTCTCCAGCTTCTACAGCTTCCACGTTGGCAACAGCTTCTCCGTTAGCAGTAGCTTCTCCGTTAGCAATAGCTAGCAATGCGCGATGCGGTGCGGAGTTCGGCCAAACATGCCTAGGATCGACTTTTGGAAATTGCTGTAGCCAGTATGGATATTGCGGTTCTACTACAGCGTACTGTGGTACAGGTTGCAGGACTGGTTATGGCACATGCAGCAACAACTCCAAGCGCTCGGAGCCCGGCCTTGCTAAACGGGAAATTGGTGGAAAAGGTCCAGACTATACATACCCCCCGATACCTCACACCACTGTCACAGTTGCCAACACTGTTCCGGTCACCTCGACTCCTACATCAGGAGTCGCAACCTCGACAGAATATAGTGGAGTAAGTACGACTACTACAACCCTGGACGCCCCAACGAGCGGTATAAGCACAACGACAACATCAATGGTTACTACTAGTAGCTTGAGTGCCAGTACACCAACGACCACATCTACAAGCACGACAAGAACCACCGTTTTCACAACAACAGTAACTCATAGTGTTACAACTTGTGGAGGACCCGTAAGCAGCTTTGCTCCACCGCCGTAAATCTTGTATTATTATGATATGTGAATTTCATCATAGCGCTTTCGTTCTCAAGCGTATTAAATAGATATATTATTCATTACTACATTATAATCTATAAAATTTGTGTTCAGATATCTGCTACTACCGAGAGAGGGTGAGAGCAGACAACGTTTTGCCTCTCTTTATCCACGTACGCATATGCAGACCAGCTCAAGACTCGGTATTGTGAGCCCATATTAACTTGATCCACGCGTTTTGATAGAAAGAAATCATGTTTCCAATAGTCAAGGCACTATTCCGGACCTGGTACAAGTAGTATTGAGGATGTGGTTTGTGAGGTTACTTGAAGAAGTTGAGGAACCCATTAAACAATGTCATGACAAACAGTTCGACTACCTTCGAGCTTAGATCACAGACTTGTACTTATACAACACAATACCCTCATACATAACCCCCCTTAATTGTGCCAAATTTGCTCATACATAACCATCTGAGTGACTAAGTGCTGTGAGTACTAGCATAGGAATCGCCACGCAGAAACTTCCTGCTCCAAATACAATGTCCCAGCTTCCCCAAGCTAACTTCCCGAAGATAGTCACAAAAACCAGGAGGAGAAGGGTTGTGTAAAGTAGCCTTGTAGTGTCAAAACATGTTTCGATGTAGAGACCTCGCTGCTTTGGCCAATTTCGCTGATACGTTGTCTTGAAGTACTTCATATGTTTCCTAATCAACATTAGCGTAACTGTATGTGAAATAGATCAAGCATAACATACCATTGGCCGAATAAATCATAAGGGGACGAACTCAACATGGTTTCTCCACAGGCGAGAGAAGGATTACGAAAATAAAACGTCAACAGATCAGCATTCTGGACCCATTGTAGCTTATCCCGCGCTGTCTCCCTCTGACGCCCCGGACAATCATCCCCCTCCGTTCCTTGAAGGGCGTACCAGGTATCACAGTCTGTATTCCCACAATCTCCACATCTTTGCACCAAGTCAGGATCCTCGTCGCAGTCAGGATCCTCAAAGTGGCCCCAATTCATTTTCTCGTGTGTTTTGGCCAAGGTTTCGTCATATTCCTTTTGAAAGCAGGAAAAGTCTACCGGGTCCATAGAGACCGTAAATTTCTTCTGAGTCCTACTTATGATCCGGAACTAGCAATTGTGTCAGTACTATCCTACGTAAGAAACGGGAGCGACCTAATACATTAACGAATCTTACTCGCGCAACCTTCCGGAAGAAGAGATAACCGGAAAAGAGCCCGATTTCTGTGTGATATCGTCGTTTGAGAAGAGAAAATACCTCTTCTTCTCGCAAGAATCTATCTACTCGAATCGTGCCATAGGCAGATATCCAAGGTGTAATATTTTCTTCGTGGTTGGCACGTTTTTTAAGATCATCTGTTATCGTAACGTCAACAGCATAGGTTGGCGCTATTTCTGAAGACATGGATCCCCACAGTAAGAATGTGAAGTCGTTTTTCTCTTGTGTTTCGGCTTGCTCTACGAGGTACGCAATAACAGGATGCTCAGGATCGGGGTCGGGGGAAATCTTGGGAGTGGGCTTCTTTGGCTTGATCTCGTGCATTTGCCTTTTCGACTTCTTTCTTTGGCGCTGGCCCTCTCTGCTCGTGACTTCAGCACCAGTTGATTTGCTTGGGACGCCTTCAGTGTCATCATCACCGATGGCTTGCCTCGAAAGCGCTTTAGGAGGAGATGAAGTGAGTGGCATGAATACTCTGGAAATCAAACAATTGAACAGATTAGACAAACTTGTAGACCAGAACGAGGAATAGCAGCCTTAAAGCCAAGTATACCAGTATCTTGTTGTGCACACTATGGGCGAATAGGTACTTCTGGCCCCATAAGTTATCCAATCATAGTGCAGACAGAACATAGGAGCGCGCGTAGATCATGTCGCTATACTCTATTTAGCTAAGTGGAAGAGGAGAAACTCAAAAACGCAAGGCAATCCGATACAGCACTTCGAGGTGGCGACCAATCACAATGCCTTGACTTGAACACGAAACAGCTCCACCACCCAATCCTCATAAACGGCAGAGATCAAAGCGCATGCGCTAGGAGATAGATATTCGTATACAAGAACTGCTGCCAAACATAGTGTTGTACGCTCTACTCTGATCCGAAGGCAGAATAGATAGTGCGTAAAAGTTTATTGTGTTTCCAGAGTAAGTGAATCTATTGGTCTACTTCACAGAGAGGTTCTCGTGTCACAGGGGGGATACTAGCATTTTTCTTTACTGCAATGCTACACTACTACAATTTACTTTCACTGCAATACGCATAACATGATCTCTTCACATTGAATCTTCACAACAATGCCCTTTCACCCATCTCCCTCGTGCCTCAACACCACGCCGCTAGCGCAACATTGTACGACCACAACCCAATTCGGTCGCGGAATGTACCCAACGTTGCCCCACAACCAGCACTGTTTGCGGCGGCACAATACATGGTCACTGGATATATAATCTTTTCTCGAGAAATTACCTACGGGCCAAACTCAACACTATCTTGGAAACTTTGATTGGAAATACCTAGCAATCACAGCATCCAGGCAACGAAACACACGGATCTCACCAACCTTTACAAGCCCTCGAAAACCTAACTTTCACACGTCGAAGAAAACGATGCCGTTCATCCCAGTACCCACCGACGCCGCGGCCACGGCACCAGGCTTCGAGCCAGAGGCCAAACAGCAGAACACGCACATGATCATCGCGATTACCGTGATCACGTCTTTCCTGGGACTCGCGGTCGTTCTCACGGTGGGCACCTGCGTCTACCGGAAATGCTTCGCTCACCGTAGCAGGAAATACGGCATCGAGCAGTAGGTGGGAGCGGGATTGGGCGGATGCGTTTGGTCAGTGGGCTGGTCTCCTGATCTGGCTGGATGGTGCTGGTGGTGTGTGAAGATTGGGGCTGTGAGAGCGGGTTGGCGAAGGGTGGAGTTATAGGAAATTGAATTCTGTCAATGTGTCATGTGCATAGGGATATTGTGAAGGTGCTTTCATTTTCTTCTCGGTCTGATGGTCTATGGAAGATGGTTAACGAAAAGAATCTTTTGTGTAAGTTGTTACATTTTCATTCTGCTGTAATTATTGTCTATTTCAAACCGTAGGACAGTGAAGTGGTGTATTGATTGATAATGTTCGGGACGTGTATACAATGGTATTTGCGTGCCTTGATAGGCTCAGCCTCTAAGAATTGATGGAAATCTGCCCAGCATTTCTGCTCATATATCAGGTTTTAAAAGCATGAACTTGTAGGAAGAAAGTGATGAAAGGAGGCTCACGTGCTCGACGTGGGTGAAGAGGGGAGGCGGGGGTCAGAGCTCCAACCCCACCCTGGACCAAAGGTACTCAGCTCCAAGCTCTCCACAGCACCCCGTGCATGCTCCGTCTCTCCACCACACGACTTGTCTGCCGCTCCATGACCAGCTCCTACTATCTCGCCAACCCCCCGTCAGCCTCCTTTGGACGCGCCCCGGCATCTCCAAGGAAAATGACCAACCCACTCACCCTCGACGAGATTCCGACGCTGTCGCTGCTGTACAAGCTCAAGAAGATTGCCCTCGACGACGATGACGCCGCGCCTGCCTACGAAGCCTCTGCCACGCTCAACGACAAGATCAGCGTCATCCGACAAGACATCACCACGCTCGCCGTCGACTCGATTGTCAACGCCGCCAACAACTCGCTCCTCGGGGGCGGCGGTGTCGATGGCGCCATCCACCGCGCAGCCGGCCCAGACCTCTATGACGAGTGCGAGACGCTGGGCGGCTGTGCGACAGGCAGCGCTAAGATAACAGATGGCTACGAACTCCCCAGCAAAAAGGTCATACATGCCGTTGGGCCCGTCTACTGGCGCGAAGGCGACCAGGCACCCGTAAAGCTCTCGGGTTGCTATCGCACCAGCCTCCAGCTCGCTGTCGACAATGGCTGCAGGAGCATCGCCTTCTCGGCATTGAGCACAGGCATCTACGGCTATCCCAGCGACGAGGCGAGTCTGGTCGCGCTCGAAACTGTGCGCAAGTTCCTCGACGACGAGGAAAACTCGGCCAAGCTCGATCGCGTCATCTTCTGCAACTTCCTCCAAAAGGACGAGGATGCCTACTTCGACAACATCCCGTAAGTTTGCCTCCCAGAGCCTCTTTACCCAAATACTTACCTTTGTTAGCAACTTCTTCCCACCCCTGACTACCGAGTCTGTTGCCCAAGTCGAGTCGCAAGAAGAGGCCTCAGCCGATCCAGAGCAGTCAACAGAGCCCTCCGAACTTTTATCGCAGCTGCCCGATGCTCCAACGACCGACCTACAGGATGACGAGACTGCCAAGCAACCTTCTCTTAAGAGACAGAAGACAGCTGAGGCCGAGGATGACTTTGTCGTCATCGAGAAGGAGGATGCAAGCGAGGAAAAGCCCAAGGCTGACCTGTGATTTGGCTTTTCGCCATCTCAGCACTTCTCTGATGCTACTAACATGATGTACTCGTCACTTCCCTTCTGCATGAATCCTTCGACATTGAAAATTGTCATCGTAGATATATACCCTGGGCACGAATCATGAATTTTCTTACTTTTTCACTTACTTATCTCACCGAGGCTTTCTTCGCGTTGACTGATTGAACGACACTCCCGACGTGAAGCAGACAGACTTATATTCACAGACCGATCGATCTGCCTTGACCGGGATTTCGTGACAAGGATTGGTAGCCTGGAAAACATCTACTGCCAAGCTACATATTCCCCTAGTCATTCATTCTGATCGGCACCAGAGCAACTCGTATGCGGTCAGATCCAGCATAATGGATGCTCGTATTTTCTCCTATCCTATTCGCCATTTGAGGCCAATATTTGATACGAAAGGCTTCGCAAGCACGACATGGTCACGCTGTGAGCTAGTATGCGGCCAATTTACTGAGATCATCAGCGTAGTGGTGAAGAATCATAGTCAAGGCCACGCTTCAACGTTTCAGCAGACAAACGAGATAGACTCGAGGAAAAATCTGACATGCATATTCAGTTTGCCCGGAACTCTTCAGGAAGGCCATGCGAGATCCAAATTGAAACCGGAGTTGGGGACCAGTGGTGCAGTGTCGGGCGTTTGCACGGGCGTTCAATCAGACTACCTTTAATGGACAGAATTATCGTCTACTACGATAACCGAGTACATCTTATATTATCGGACAACCAAGCCATGCTGTAAAGTGCGCAACGCATTTGACGTTGTTGAACCCGACAAATTGGATGTAAATGAAGCTTATGTCATGATCGGTAGGTTACCACGCAGTGAGGCTCTTACCTGGCGCCCGATGTGGAGGGCGACATGCATATTTCTTAATTGCCGATAAGCCTCGCTTGCCATGGCTGTATCAATTTTTGTATAAAGATCGTGCTGCGCACTTGGCGTGAATAGAGAAGTGAAGATTGTCGAAAATAAGGTTCTTGTGAAATATTTGCCAGTGTTATAGTCGTTTTCACTACAACTCCTTCACAATGGTCCTCCCACCAAATCTCGCCATCGTCCTATCAGGCGCATGGCAACTCCTTAACAGCACACCGTACAACTCCCCCACACCCTTCCCAAACACCCCTACTAACCATTCCCAGCACCTACCTCAACGGCACCTTGCGCCCACCCAGCAACACCGGCATCTACGCCAACGGCACCCTAATCTACCACCCCCTCGGCTTCATGTCCGCCAACATAATCTCCAACACGCCCAGCCAAATCGCGCCCGTCCGGCCCAACAACACCGCACCCACAGACGAAGACTACATTCTCATCGGCAAGCACACGCTCAGCTACGCCGGGGGCCTGCACGCCTGGCCCGGCAGCAACGCAACGCATGGTACCTTGACGCATGGGCCGCTTACCATGGCGACGGCGCCCAAGTGGCGCGGGACGAATCAGACGAGGAATTATGTTTTGACCAAGGGTGGGTTTGAGGGGAGGGATGTGCTGCATTTGTGGCTGAGGAATGAGGAGGAGGATTCGATTGCGAATTTGCATTGGGCTAGGATTAAGGCGTAGTTGTATTAGATTGAGGACCTTTTGAGACTGGAAATCTAAGTTCGATAAAATGAATGTTGAGATATGTTTGGATATTTCTTTTCTGTTCATGTCGTTATGAGAAATCGTCAAGTCTACCTAAGTACCTAGTCTATCTCCATCTCCGCACTTGCCTAGTACACAAACCTTGTCCCTCTCAGTATATCGATAGGCCTCCTCTTACGTAGGCCCCGTACTGATTCAACTTATTAATCACTTCAGGCTGCTTTTCAACCGATAAAATGTTTCGAAGTAACCCGACAATCATATTTACTTAAGTATCTAATCTTGAGGACCTGTCGGACTTCGTCTTCTTATCTACATCGCTCCCTTCCTCCCTTCGACACTCTCAACTTGCTCCACACCTATATCCTTTTCAACAACGGGTTCAATACCTTTACTCCTCGCGACAACCTCTTCCTCACTCAACATCGGACGACCACGTAACTGTGCCCAAACAACCTTGTGCATCGGCCTCAAGAACAACGAATCCATCTCTTCCAGCGTAATGCCCTTTGTCTCAGGCACAAAGAAGAAGCTCCACACACCCATGCCTACTAGAATCGACGCGAAGAAAAAGTACGCTCCATATCCTAAATCGGATATCATATACGGCGTGCTGCGCGCAATGATGAAGGAACCAAGCCACGTATCCGCTGTCGTAATCGAGACACAGAGCATCCTGATGTCGAGGGGCTGGATCTCACTTGCGTATGTCCAAGTGATGCCTTGCCACGTGGCGCATATAATGAACGCGTTGATATACACGCACACCATGGCCAGGTACCCCCACCCGTTCCGGGAGACATCGCCTCGCAGCGCAGCGCCAGCAGGATCCGCCTTCATCACATACCCGCCGATATACCACATTGGTATGCAGCCTAGTGCGGCGCCCCAGATGAGACCTTTACGCCGCCCGACCCTTTCGACGACATAGAAAGTAAAGGTAAACATGCCGAGGGTTTTGGCGATGCCGTAGAAGCCGGTCGAGAAGAGCTTCAGTGATGTCCCTTGGATGCCGAGAGTTTCAAAGATGCGTGGTGCGTAGTATGTTATGATGTTCACCTGAGTAGGGAGGTTAGTGAGGGGTTGGATAGAGAATAGTGCTTAGGTTACTTACACCAGTAAATGACTGCAGGAACATGAGGGCGAGGGCGATAGCCATACGATTCCTCACGCCCTTCTGGAAGAGCTTCATGAACTGTGCTTTCTTGCTGAGATGATTTACGCTGCGCTCTTCGACTTGTGCGCGGATCTCGCTCATCTCGTGTTGGACGTAAGTGTGTGACGCATCAAGACCACGGATATTGGCTAAGATACGCTCTGCTGCTTCGAAGTTATCGTTTTTGGCCAGGTAGCGTGGTGATTCTGGACACCATGCTACACCGAGAAGCAAGAGCACACCGGGGATGAGTTGGATAGCAAGAGGGACGATCCACTGTGCTTGTCTATTGACATCAATCGTCCGGTCACAGGCATAGTTGATCCAGAAGCCGAGCATACCACCACCTTGTGATGCAATCTCAAAGATACCGACAAGGCGACCTCTAATCGATGGCGGTGCAGTCTCGGAAATGTACACAGGCACGACCATGGACGATGCACCGATTCCAAGCCCAGCGACGGCTCGTCCTCCATAGATCATATTGAGGCTTCCTCTTGAAGCTGTCATTAGTGTGCCACCGAGGAGGAAAATGGATGAGGCTATTATCATGGTTCGTTTTCGGCCAATTTTCTCTGCGAAGGGAAAAGCGATGAGTGCGCCAAAGAAGCAGCCAGCCTGTTTCGTTAGGACTCGTGGTGCTCAAATGGTTCTGCAAGGTCTGCCTACCTGGAAAGTTGATACGATGTTTCCCTGAATAGTGTCACGATTGGTCTTAGCAATGTTATTCATACCAAAATCTCGTATGAAAGAGTTCAGAGCCATAGTGCCTCCAATAACGGCTGTATCATAGCCCACTATTTCCATGATCAGTATCAGTGAACAGGTGATGGTCAGAAGGTCGCATACTGGCAAGAGCCGACATGGAGACAATAAGGGCGATGAGATGAATTCTCCAGTTTCGAACCTCTGGAGGGTCCAGAGTGCCCGAAGCGTGAGTAGTAAAACAACCCATTCGTCAAAGAGTCTGAGAAATATCAGGAAGTTAGTTGTAAGTGTGTAAGTGATGCCCTAGAGGGACAGATAGATAGAAAGACTACAAAAATCCCAACCAGTAGGTCAGGCAGCCTTTATATCCTAACCAGTAGGTCAGGCAGCCTTTATATCCCGCGTGGTTGCAATATTTCGTTATCCCGCCAAGTCGGCCAGCGCGATACCACCCAACGCATCCCCATCCTCAGCGGCGCTGGAGTCATACAAACGCGGGGAAAAATCCGCACAAGTGCAGCATCTCGTCCCACTCTACGCCCGTCACCTTCTGCATCAAGACAGCCGGTTGATTATCGCTGCGAATCCGGGGAATAGCCGCTTGGCGGCTGACATGGTGAAGCCTTGCGTCGAGTTTGGCATCTCCAACAGGGATGCGTGATAGGTAGGATGGGAGCGAAGGTTGCATGAAGAGTCCTTGGCAAGCCAGGCCGGCTGGTGTGGTGGTGATGGCGAAGGCTTGATGGATCGGCGGTCGAGGCGCCATTGACGTCTGCGGGGTAGGTGCAGGGGTTGTTGTGGGGGAAAGAAGACCGAGGGAGAACGGGTACACCCGAAGTGGTATTCCACTTCTTCACTTAACAGATCCCTTTAAGTTGGGGACCGTTGATACTGCGTGTGGAGTTGATTTTTTGTGTCCGCCGCCATTTTTGCTTGAAGCACTGTTACAGGTTTGAACCATCACTTGTTCGAGAACGAATTATCCTGTTCAAATCTCGTGCTCATCCTGTATCTGAGTCTTGCTCTCCTCGGCAGACGTTAGGACCCTGTTACCAAGAAATATTCCCGCGTTGGCAAACATTGATATGCCCAGCCAAGACGCCGGAGCAATTAATAGTCCCGACCAGGTTTGAAACAGTGTGATCAAAGAAATCGCTTTCTCCTACTCGAATGTGGTGCGTGTAGTTGCTGTTCAATGTTCTTTAAAAGATAGAGAAAGACGTTCCTATGTTAGTGTCGCTCTTTGTACTTGAATATGTCAAGGTATTGTATATGGTCGATTTGCTCAGCGAGCACTACAAAAGTAGGCGGACATTACAACACCATGTTTGCCAACCCAGTAGCGTCGAGCTAGTACTGTTGAGCCCGTATCAGTTTGCATGCCTCGTCTCGAACCATCTCGAACCCACCGATTCTCTTAGCACTCGCTATTGGCAAAATCTAAGGTAGTCAAGTCGTGGCTCTCCTTGTAAGGTCCTTATTGTCAATAAGCCGAAGGATTCGTGATCATAGTTCTGATTTAGAGAATTCCGATGAATATATTCCGAGGAGTTTTACGTTCTGCACAGTATGAGGAGAATTACATCGAAGAGAGGGAAGCAAAGTAATGTAGTGTTTCCCGCTCGCACTGTCGACTACGATACTCAACGAATCTTGAAAAAACCGCCCATATTATGGCAATAGTGAACCAAAGGAGGAAGAGGCCGATCGGCAATTCATTATGACTTGTTGAAATCCCGAGTGGAATGCCAACCCCAATCAGAGTCGCCGTAAACATGAAATGACAAATGCCCAGCACATATCGATCGATGAAGGATAGTATGTCTCGTGTGAGGGATAGTATAAAGTACCATGCCCTCTGTATGGCGCCGATAGAGAAGTTTGCGATTTGCAAACAGGAAAGCCAAAGCCAGCGTACAAATTGCGCTGGTAACCGAATGAAGGGATTATCATCTTGTCTCCAGGGTGTTCCGCGGGTTAAATTCCCACCTAAAAGCGGCATCCCTTCGTCGTTCAGCACATACGGCTGTGGCCATGTCATTTTTCTTCTATCGTGGTCAGTTTCCCAATCGTAACCGAAGATATTCTCTTACGCGACTTGATTTTGCTCAGGTTCGCATCACGAGTCTTAGTTCGGGCTTTCGTCCGTCTGATATATCAGCCTCGGACTCTCTTGACACAGGATGAGAGGACGAGCGAGGAATTTATGATCATGTTGTGCCTGAAGGCTGAGTATTGTGCTGAGGCTGAGGCTGGGGCAGCGCTAATCAGCCAATGCATGAATGGGACGCGACACCCAATCAGAAAAACCGCCCCCTCAAGGAGGCTGTGCCAATGCAAGCTGTGGCCACCGCTCAACTTCTCACTCAACTTCTCACCCAACTTCTCGCTCACCAGGCTGACAATGTTTCATGCTATGCAACTTGTGACTGCCGAGCTCACTTACCAAGGTACCTAGCAAGGCCATCTTCCGAATGACCTCCCTACATCACAATCCGTGATACGGTAAATGTGACAGCGTGCTTATCATGGCCGAGTCTCTCGCCATACTAGGCCTCGCATCGAATATCATCTCCATTGTTGACTTTGGACTCAAACTTGTGTCTGGGGCTCGAAGCGTCCGCGATTCTTTACAGGGGACCACCGCCGACGTAAAAGTCTTGGAACTCATCGTTCAGGATGTTCGGGCTTTCCACGATCAGAATCTTCCCGCCGGCAAGAAACTTTCGAAACATGAGCTTCGCATCCTGGCTATGGCAACTGAATGCGAGAATATCGCTCAAGATCTTAGCAAAGCAATTGTTGCACTAAGAGTGCGTACTGGACGCTCGAAAACCCTCGAAAGTGGCCGCATCGCTTTCCAGGCCCTATGGAAGCAAAAGGATATCGAGAAGCTGCAGTCGCAATTAGAGAGGCTTGACATTAGGATTAGGGAGCATATATACCAAGTCTTGAAAAGGCACGTATTCCGATCTTGAATATTGTCTAGAATGCGATTCAATTCAATAAAGCTAACACTAAATCTTGAAGTGAGAATGATTCGACGGTGAACACAGAGTTGAAATCTATAAAAGCTTCCCAGAAAGCACTTCAAGCAAACTTAGACACCAAGATGGATCTACTAAAAGAGGAAGTCCTCAACGCTGCAAAACAGGCTCGTGAGAAGGCGGCAGAATCACAAGCAGCCCAGTTAGCCAGTTTCAAAACAAAGGTAGACCTACTAATGAAAGAACACTCGAGTTGCGCCCGAAAAATTGAGGTTCTCCAAAGTCTATATCTGCAAGTGCTGCGAAAACGTCGGGCCCAGATCCATAAGGCAGACGAAGAGTCAAATGGCTGGATCTTTGATTCTAAATTAACGACATTTAGCGTGTGGCTTGAGAGTGAGGAACCTCATGATTGCTTCTTTTATATCACTGGAAAAGTAGGTTTTAGGTTCTAAACATGCTGAGAAAAGAGTCAACGCTAAATGAACTCTGTACAGGCAGGCAGTGGCAAGTCCACACTCATGAAATACATTTCAGAAGACCCACGGACAGAGAGGAGCCTTCGCCGCTGGGCTGGGAGCGCAAAGCTTGTCACTGCAAGCTTTTTCTTCTGGAACCAAGGGTATGAGATGCAAAAGAATCAACATGGACTTTTTCAATCTTTGCTGTACCAAATATTACGGTCTGCGCCGAGTCTCATCCCTATTGTCTGTCCTGATCGCTACGCTTATGAAGAATGGGAGATCGAAGAACTTCAGGCTGTCATACGAAAGGTTGCTGAACAAAAAGAACTAGAAGTTAAATTCTGCTTCTTCATCGATGGTCTCGACGAGTACAACGGTCCAGAGGAGGACATTGTTGAGGTCTTGAAGTTTCTCTCCATGTCAAATGATATCAAGATCTGCACCTCCACCAGGCCACGATCTGTCTTTGATCGACATTTCACCAAGGAAACCCGCTCATTCGACATCTCAAATTTCACGAAAGAGGACATGCGCCGTCACGTCCGTTGCCAACTCCGCGAAAACCCAAACTTCCAGAAATTAGAACAAACAGATCCATCCTCAGGTGAGATAATTAGTCTCATCGCTGATCTAGCCCATGGAGTCTGGCTTTGGGTCTTCCTAGTCACTCGCGACTTGAAAATGGCCGTCAATCGCGATGAGGGAGTTGAGACGCTCAGAAGAATTGTTCATATGTTTCCGCCTGATTTGGAATCCTACTTCGAGCGCATGATCAAATCTGTCCGTCCACAATATGTCGAAGAAATGTCCCAGATATTCTTAATCATGGGAGACGAACTTAATCCACTCCCACTGTATGCCTTTTCTTTATTGGAGGAGGATCGAAAAGACCCCCAATATGCAATTAAAGCGCCAATCAAACCAATCCTCGAGGAGACACTGCACGAGTCATACTCCATTTGGAAGTCTTGGATCCAGAACAGATGCAGCGACCTCCTCGTTGTCGACACTGAACCGCATCCAGTTTTCCTCAGCCACTCCGTCGACTTTCTCCACCGTACAGTTCGTGACTTCCTCCGGGACAGCTACTACGATCATCTCAAAGCAAATGTTCGATCAGATTTCAACTCTACGGTTGCTCTGTGCAAAATGTGCCTTTCACAATTGAAACTGCTTAACGTCGTGGACTTCAAAGATCGAAAAACAATCCATCAGGTTATAGGCTTGACGGACGAACTGCTTTACTACGCATACGAAACAGAAAGGAGAAGTAATTCTCTTGATACACCGCTGGTCGATGTGCTTGATGAATTGGATAGGGTAAACAGTTACCACGCACGGAATGTACGAAACCACTGGACACACGCCCGCGACTCACCGTCTTATATATTTGGTGGCCAACATAAAATCTTCTACAACGAAGGTGATAGCTGCAACTTTCTCGCCCTGTCTGTCCAAGCAGGCCTTGTAAAGTACGTCCGTGCCAAACTCAAAGAAGACCCTCGAAATATGGAAAAACGAGGGCGCCCGCTCTTAGACTACGCCCTCCGCCCATTGCGGCAGATTCCTATCAGCATGCGCTATCAATCGGAGCGAGAACACCTGCAGATAGATGTGAACATGGTCAAGCTGCTACTAGAGAACGGCGCAGATCCAAACCGACCCGTGCAACTTAACGATGGGGCAACAGTCTGGCAGCTATTCCTGTCACTTATGTATGGAACCCCTAGTGCTGACGTGATTCTAAAAGGCGCATGGTATCAATCGTGTGAAATGCTTATCCAGTACGGTGCGGAAAACTGTTCTCTGGCTAAGATTGTCCCGAAGTTCACAACTGAAGAAGCTTTGGAATACACTTTTGGAAGAGATAAGGCGTCTGAGTTGATGAGATTGATGGAGGAGAAAGCAATAGAAAGGAAAAGAAATCGGGGGAAGTGCATTGTGATGTAGTCAAGCAGGATGCCGCCGGGAAGATGTCGATTCAGTATCACTTTACCGGGACATAATTTATTCAGACAGGGGACTTTGTGTGACTTTGTGCGGGGAAACTTCCTGCTCGAGGATATCTGTTTCAATGACTTTCTTCATACTAGACTATTAAATAGAGAAGGCAGTTGTTCTTCCGATAAATGGTTGTAAAGAGCTAAAATCAGTGAAGTAGAGGATATATTTACCCAGGAATCAGAACATACCTAAATGAACTATACCATTCTACCCTCTAACATATGGCCGACTTGGGCAGCACGAATTTCTTCAGCGGCGCGTTGTAGGACGGATAGGCGGAGTGAACTCCAACGAATCAAGCGTGATGCTGACTGTGTCCCCCTGTATCGACTGCGTGGAATGAGAAGTGGTGGATCCTCAGCAAATCTTAGCAGCCCCCATGCATGCCAGTGTATTTACATTCCTTCTCGTTGCAATGTAATACCCCTTATATACTCGACTACTCTCAGATCAACCAAAGTCATCCAACTCAATTCAAGTCAGTCTATATGTTTCGTTTCCAGATATATTCACCAGCAGTATGAAAGACATAAAAACTGAGATTATTGATACTACGGAACAAATTCGTAATTTGGTCGACTGGCTTCATGTCCGCCATGCCCTGCCCGTTCCAAACTCGCCAACCATGTACATCGACCTAGAAGGCGTGGACCTTTGCCGCGAAGGTTCCATTTCCATTTTGACCCTCTTGATTGACACGGGTATTCCGACTGGGCGCGTCTGCCTGATTGATGTGCATACGCTTGGCGCAGAAGTGTTTGAAACTGCCGGAGCCAAAGGGAAGACGCTGAAAAACATCCTTGAGGACGAACATATCCCAAAGGTCTTCTTCGACGTTCGTAACGACTCAGACGCCCTGTTTGCGCATTTCGGTATAGCGCTGCAAGGGATCGAGGACGTTCAGCTTATGGAGAGTGCGGAGAGGAAAACAACGGCATCTAGGAAGTTTTTGAATGGCCTGGCAAAATGTGTTGAGGACAATGCAGTTGTGCTCGCGTCCTTTGGTGGCCCCAAAGTAGCCAGCTGGAAACTGGCTAAGCAGAAAGGCGAACGATTGTTCAAGGCTGCATATGGCGGCTCGTACGAGATTTTCAACAAGCGCCCGATCCCAGAGGATATAATCTCGTACTGTGCTGGAGATGTCCAGTACCTTCCTGACTTGCGGAATATGTTTCAAAGGCGACAGATCAACCAGAGACGAGACCTCGTACGCGAAGAATCTAGGAAGCGTGTCATGATGTCTCAAAGATCAGACTACCAACCCCACGGTCCGAATAGGGCAATGGCTCCTTGGAGCAAAGCTCAGAATGACATCCTCGATAAGTGTAACTATGTGGCTCCTTACGATCCCGATTGGCTATTCGACGAGGAGGAGGAGGAGGATTGGATCGATGAGGGTCCCACCAGCTGTAGGGACATCATAAGCGAGTGGGACTACCGCTTTTATTATTCCGACTGAGTCTTATGAAGTACTTAGCTAGCGTTTCAATTTGTCAAGGACTTGAGATGTAGTAGAATCAAGTATTTCAAAGGACTAAATCTTACTACTGAAGCCATACAACATAAGCAGCCATGGCTGGCTTGAGTTTGCAAAAGTCTCGATGCGTACTGCGAAGCAACCATTCCTCGCTCACGATATGTCTCACGCCGAAATTGACTACGTTGATTGAATGCAGATAATCTCTCAGGTTAAGTTAAACCCATCTGCACTGCCCATGGGCGAAGCTTTTGGGTACTCGAACTGTGCCATGTAGAAGCAATTACTCGCTAATAGATTCAATTGGTCTTGCATTTGAAGCGCTCACGATACCAAATATATAGACTCATAACTCTTTTGAAAAATGAACTAGCGTATGATCTGCTCGGTCCTTCATTTTAATCTATAGCTCTACATTGACCGTATCTGAATCCAAGCACAATATGATTCCCTCCCCAGAGACTGCTCAAGTAAAAGTGCAAGAAAACCAGCCTGGACGAAGCTAACAGTGCGACGGATACCCATACACATTCGTCCTCCTCCTCCTAATCCCATCCTGCCCCCCTTGCTCCTGCTCCGTAGCCACACTCTCATACCTCTTGCCCTTCTCCCTCTTAAACCTCCACATCTTCGTCACACGATCACTCAGGCAAATCGTCCACAGCGCCAGCACAACCGTCGGCAAGATCCACGAACTCGCAATATACCGCTGGATGAACATCTCGTCCCGCGTGCCGAGCACGAGCATGACTATCGCGAGCACGATCATGCATGTTCGTGACAAGAAGGACGGGATCGCCGAGATGCCCATGTGTCGCCAGTCTTGCTTGCAGGCGCCCCCGAGCACCGAGGTGATAGTGTAGCATACGAGCAGCAGGATGATCGCGGACCAGAAGTATGTGTACACTACGACCCAGGAGTCCATGGCGAGCTTGGTGGTGAAGCGTTCGCGTTCGCCTTCGAGCGGGATGTCGATTTCGAGTGCTTGGACCATGGCGCCCGAAGCGCGGTACATGAACTCGTCGAACGTGAATGGGATGCCGGCCAGCTCGCTTGTAATGTTGCTTGTGTTTGCTGGGGAGCAAACGTTGGTGCTGTTTCCAAGAAGGTTAATTTGCTTGTAGACGTAATCGAGGGCGATGGTGCCGCGGGCTGACTCGTTGATTTTGAAGTACTCGATATTGCTGGTCAAGTTGCTGGCGAGAGATTGGCCGTCAAGATGTTGGCCTACACAGGCGTACCATACATTGTTGACCATGCGGGTGGTAGACGAGTAGATGTAACGGGCTTGGGCGAGATGCTGGGAACCTTCGACGACGCCGAGGATGGCGAGGTGAAAGGGGAGATGGAGCGCCATCCAGAGCTGTTGGGGAATAGTGCGAAAACGGTATCGGGGGACTGTATCGAAGTAGAGGATCCACATAAACAGCTACAATTCGGTCAGTGTGTGTTGGTTCGAGGAAAGAATGGACTGACCAGTATTAGAATGATACAGAATATTTGAGCACTTGACTCAATAGTAGGCCCGTTCTTGCCCATTGTGCGCGTAATGGTTTTCGTTATCCCAATAACACCTTCACCAATAATAATCAAACCAAGAAGTCCCAATCGTTCACCAATGTGAGTGGCTTTGAAAGACAACTTCCTCCAAGTCATGGAGATGGTTAAGGTTCCGAGAAACTCTACCAGAAGCGTAACATACAAACCGATGAGGAGTCCTGTGCGATTAGGATTGGCCACGGAGAAGCCTCCAAAGAGCCCTCCGAATACGGCCGCCACAGCCAGGAACAGCAATGCGTTGAGTGCCAAAGGGAGAGTCAGCCTCAAATCTCTATGCTTCTTCGCCGAGCACATGGCCGCCGCAACAAAATACTGCAACGCAAGCCATGCGCGCCCCAACAACAGCGCAAAGCACAGGGTGCGGTAAATCTATGCATATCAGCTTACCGCTTCAGAGACGACAGCCTCGCTCCATGAATACATACCCACTGCGGCGTAGCAGCCTGGTCGCTCGCCGCCACTGGCGAGAATTTGTACCCAACGAGCGCAAATGTCGCAAACGCGCAAAAATGCACCGTCTTGCATGCGCGCTCCCAAATCGAATCAAATGCAAATCTCGAGTCAAAGCACACTACGTGGAACCAAGAGCTCCAGAGGATGACGAAGAAGGCGATGTAGGACCAGAAGTTGTAGCGGTTGGTGATGGCGTGGTAGGTGGTGAAGGTTGCGAGGTTGGCTGTGGGGGTTTGGTGAGTCTTGGGGAGCATGGGGAGGGGAAGGAAGCAATGTACCGACGAACCAGAGGTCGAAGAAGAGCTCTATGGTTGAGGCTTCGTGACGGGGTGAGAAGCACTGGGCTTGGGTGTTCCAGCCATCCATGGGCGAGGGAAACCAGGGCACCGTGGCATCGCTTTTGGTTTCGGTGTTGTGCCTGCTGCTTTGTCAATGAATGTTCCTCAAAAAAAAAGTGATATGGAGACATACTCATCATGGCTATCATTCTTCTCCAGCATCGGAGGAGGAGACGACGTCGCCGTCAGGGACTCTGAATCCCGAGCCATCGTCCAATTCGGGTTTCTTCCAAGAACCACAAGAAAAGCTTCGAGGGGAGAGATCTTATTTCTCGTAGGCAGCGGGAAATTAAACAATTAATCAAGCACCCTCAGCTAAGACTCCGCCACACACTCTTATATCGCCAGGGCCCCGTTTGTCGCTGACCGTGCCGCAGCTTATGTGCAGCGCGAGGCTGCACTTCATGCGCTGTTGCGGCCCCATTGCTTGTCGCAACAACATCCCCACTGACGTAGCACCGCAGCTCGTATGCACTTTTGTTTGAGCACAGAGCGCGACGAAGGGCATACGAGGTATTAGCTCAGCGATCGGCAAAGAGATTATCGTGTACAACAAGAATTGAGTAGGTATGACCGGCCAGGGTTCGCGGCATGTGTCTATTTGGAGTGCTGCGAGACGTGGTGGCTTGGCGATCGCTGCTGCAAGGCGTCCAGGCGGCGAGTTTTATGCAATGAATTATCTACAAAGGAACTTAGTGCGAAAGATCTTCTTACCCGAGTATGAGTTGTGTAGTCTATGTGATATCATCTTCCGCTGGTTTATTCAGCTAAAATCTAGTCTTGAGGACAGCGGGATTTGACCTGCAAATGACGGATGCATTGATGCAGTGATATGATCAGAGAAAAGGAATTTAAAATTATTAAATGGACTGGCTACCAATTGAAAAGTGAACACACCACTTCTACAGCAACGCAAGCCAGTTTCACATCCCTATCATGCAGCGAAACCACGCCGCAAAGGCATCCTTGAAATAGCTGACCGACGTAATTATGTCGCACACTCACAAAAACGAAGTAATACTCTGTGAATCGTTACGCAGCACAACCACTCATTGCATATAGGAAAGTTTTGTAGTGAAACATATCAAATTGCTCTCTCATTATCAAAAGCAAAGGTATCTTGCAAGCAACCGAATGAAGTTAGTCATATCGTAGCTCAACGATAAAGTAATTGAGAAGAACAGGAGATCGTCATGAAAGCCGCATCGGGCTCTGCTTGCTTGCTGTGCTGGTATGAAAACACCATGCCAAATATATACCGAGGTATGAAGGGAATGGCACTGAAAGTGCATTACCGACAGGACAGTCTGTGGGTAAACTAGGCCTCCACGCCTTCAACCTTTCGTAGAAACTCACGCACACGGCCGACTTCGACGCCTTCGCCTTCTTCACTGTCCAGAGCAGCTACGAGACCTTCGAGACATTCTTCGATTCTCGACTCATCAACCTTTGTACACAGACTGACCACCTTACGATACATCTGCTCGAGTTGGCCGTCCTTCTCTTTCAATTTACGGCTTCGATTCAACAGTGCTGAATTGGTGTGGGTATATGTGTCCAGCCGTTGGCGAAGTATTGAGACAGAAGGTAACTGTTGTACGGCGAAGTTCTGGTATTGAGGCTGATATGAGATTTGGGTCATGAGAGAGGAGTCGATACCGAGGGGGGTTGAGAGATATAATGGGCCATCTGAGGCACGGCGGATAAGATGATCGCCCGCTTGCCGTAATTCGTATGGAAGGTCGTCTTCGTTAATGATGATACCGGCACCTTCAACATCGGCATACCCGATCCGCCGCTTCTCGTGAAGGTCAGTTGCGCCAGCATTGACAGAAAGCATGTGTCGTTGGGGCTCAAGCCAGCGTTTGAGGTTGGCTATTCGCTTTGCGCGGTCTTGCCGCATTCGCAAGCGACTCCGCAGCGTTTCAAGCCTTTGCTGCTCTAGTTTCTGTTGGCTTGATAATTGGGTGATCAGCTCATTCGTTCGGTCGATCGAGTCCTGCTTTAGGCGGGCTTCTTGAGTGAATTGCATAGAGGCAGATTGGAGGATGCCGCTCATTACTAAAGAGCATTGAATTAGCACATGCTCGACGTTTGCGACTTTGGAAACTTACGTGGTTGAATCTCACGGCTAGTCTCCTCCACCTTACTCAAAGGTGCCTTGCCTTTGCTTGGACTGCTTGCTACCATGGCGATTTCGCCGTCACCACTGCCAACTCCAAAATCAAGAGGCCTGGTGCCCTTGTGATTGGGAATGGTTGGATCCGCCTGAACTTCCATAAGCTGGGAAATGATGTTACGGTTGCCAATTCTGGCGGCCAGATTCAGCGCTGTATTGCCAGCCTTGTCCCGAGCATTAACCATTTCCTGCATGAAACGCATCAGACCGATTGGCTTTGGATAGTTGCTGTTATCGTGAAACGAGGGCACTTGGCTGGCGCCGATATTACTTCGAACAAGATACTCGAGCAGAGCCTCCAGGTAGTACTTGCTGGATGCAGCGCGGCCTTTGATAGCACATGTTACGGCGATGTGATGAAGAATTGTCCGGCCTTGCGAGTCGCGGAGTTCAATTAGCGGCGCCAGAATTTCCAAGGTTTCGGGAAAGCAACTATGGTCCAGGCTGTTGTTAACAGAGACGGCGCTCATGAGTGGGGTCTGGCCCGAAGCGTTACCACGGAACATGTTCGCTCCCTTGGACACCAACAGGCGCATCAAAGACACACGTGCTAGTGTAGCGGCCCAGTGTAATGCGGTATTAGACGTGTTGTCAATTGGCATGTCAAGATCTGCACCAGAGAGATGGAGGATTGCTGGATGATTGGTAAAGTCTGTCCTGGTCTGGTCCGCGAATAGGTCGGTCAACATGGCTTGTTTCTCTTCATTGTGCTTGGTGTCCGGGTGAGGTAAGGGTGGTAGTGCGGATGGGGCCTCCCCGTCGGGCAGGGTGATTTGATGACCAGATTGGTGGTAGAAGGAGTCGCTGGGTTCAGTAGGCGAGCCATGATCGCGCATGGAGAGATCTGCACCGTTGGGCTGTGAGAGTGAGAAGGATTCTTCTTGCGACGCACGCATCCGCTTTCTTGGCGGTTCTTGGGGGTCATCCAACCCAGTTCCGTATGCTGAGTCTCCATGACCGTTGACAGCGCTGAAGCTGCGCTCAGAGGTGATACTCTGCTGGCTGCTGGTGCGGAAGGATTCCTGGCTTGCCATGGGCCCTTGGGATGCGCGACCTCTGCGGCCTTGAGAGGAGGAAGCTGGACGGGGAGCGGGCGAATTGAGGCGGGCGACCTTGTTCATGGCGGCGAGTGCACTGGTTGCTGTAGAGGAGATGTTGCTGAAGAATGTGCCACCCACGTTCTGGCTGGTGCTGCGGCCATCCATGCTCTGGGTGTAGAAGCGCTTCCGGTTGGCGGCCATGGCCTGCTCCTTGGTCGGGGTTTCAATGCCTTGGCCCTGATTGCCGTCGGCGTTGATGTCGTAGTCGAGCAGCGGGCGCAAAATGTCCTCGACGCCGTACTGGCGACAGAATTCGCGGCCACGGCGGTAGTTGATCCAGGTGCCCTGGTACTTGCCGTAGCCGCCCTGGACCTTTTCGTGCTCGCCCGTCAGGATCTCCTTCTCGAGCACTTTTGTGCGCTTGCCCTTGTCGACGCCGGCCACCTTGAGGATCTGGGTAGCGTTGAGCCAGCCATCGGAGCGGCGGCGCATGACGGCGACGCGGTTGACTTCCATTTCGTACACGGAGACGCCCGAGTAGACGGCCTGGGGGGTCAGCGGGGGAGCAGTAGATGAGTGCAGCAGGGAACGGGGACATACCGTGTAGATCTGGGGCTTCTCCATGGGGTGCTGGAAGCCGTTGACGTCTGAGAAGGAGCGGTTGAAGCCGGGCGCGGCCATGAGGCCGGCGGGGGCATTGGCGTACATGGCCGACTGGGGCGGCGAGGCGGCGGGGAACGACTGCGAGAGCGACGGGCGCGCGACTTGCATCGTGTGTGCCAGCGCGGCGGCGGTGCGGGCGGCGGGCGTGGTGGTGGTGGCAGCGGGCGTGGGAGCGGAGCGGTGTCACGGGGCGGGCATGGGCATGGGCATGGGCACCTGGAGGGAGACTCGGGGCGACGGCGACGGCTCTCGAGGGCAGAGGCAGCGGGCGCGCCTGTGTCGCTGTTGCTGTCGTCGGGCGCGCAATGGGGGAGCGTCGCGGGCTGCTGGCTGCGTGCGCTGGGCGGGGATGCGCGTGGGGCGAGAGGATTGGGCGGCGGGGAGTGAATTGGAGTCGACGACGACGGACGACGAGAATGGGCGCTGGCCGAGATTCGCGTTCACGCGTCTCGGTTGCGAACAGGCGAGGCGGCCAATCACAGCCGGGCCCTGTTTCGACCATCCCCAGCCAGTCCAGCTTTATTATTTTATCCGCATATTCCACCACTCTTTCATGTCCCCACCGCCCACCCACCTGCTGCGCGCCCTCCTCCGCGAGACCTCCTACCTGCCCGATGCCACCGCCCGCTGCGTCGTCCGCCAGCACATCGTCAACCGCTTCCGGGCCTACCAGCCTTGGTGGAGAGCTCCAGTCAACACAGGCGTCAAGCAGCGCCCGGCAGCCGTCCTCGATGCGCGAACGCGTCCCAAGCTGCGCCAGGCGCACAAGGCCCTGAACTTCCTGCGTCGCGCCAACCAGGGCGAGATCCCCTGCCTGCACAAGGTCCTCCTCTTTGCCTATGGCCGCACGGGCAAACGCAGGTATGCCTTGCTCAGAGACCTGCTCGAGCCTGACCAAGACGCCATGCCTACAGACGCCGACACGCCCCCGCCGCTCCAGGCTCTGTATGGCAGCAACAAGCGTTATCTGCGATACTTCGACGCCCCCAAGGCCGCTTCCAAGACGCACCTCAGCATTGGATTCTTGCCCCGCTACTCCCGCCTGCGCGCCGTCGTAGCATCCCAGAGTGCCAGTGGCATCGCACTCCACCGCGACCTGAAAGGGGCCGCCCTCAAGACGCCCATCAACAATGTCTGGGAACGCCCTATGCCCATTAGGCGCGCGCGCAACAACGTCCGCCGATGGTATGCCCAGACGATGAGCCGGCTGCTTCCTCCGCTACCGACTGAAGAGTGGGATCAGCTACATGCCATGGCCATCGGGGAACAACCCATTGCCTTGAAGAGGCGAAGAACTGCGGTCCCTGAGCTCGACATGGAGCCGACAGGTAACCATGTGCAGTTCCAGGCGACTGTTCTCGATGCCATTGCACTGCGCAAGCCTAGTCGAGCCGACAAGCCTGCAGGCATACACCGACCCCATTCCATCACTGAAAAATTCATGCGCCGGCTGTATACCAAAGTCCTTGCACTGTGTTGCAAGCTAGAGTACAATGTCGAGCAGCAGCGGTGGATCGTCATACGGGCTGAGTCGGCGGGAAGAATCAATCCAAAAGTCCACTCCATGCCTACCGACGAGGCACTCTTTGCTGGCGTCGACGACAAAGGACGTGTTCCGAAGCCGCCCACAAAGACAAAAGTGACTGGCCTACGGCAGCGAAACGCAAAGGGCGACAACATAAGGTTCCCTTTCTTCACGGAATTTCTGCCCAAAGACCACCCGATGAGAATCAACCTCGAGGAGTGGAAGAAACAACGGAGTGCCCTTGCGGAGGCATCGGAATCGGACCAAATTCCTGGGCGGTGAGACGAGGCGGTCCCAGGGTCCACGATTCTGCCGCCCCGCGACATTCAAAGGGCGCGTCAGGCACGGTTGAAAAGAAGACCATCCCTCCCGTTTTACATTCGCCAATTTTCAGAACACTCTCAATCTTGGCACAAAACTCACAATGGCCTCCTCAGATGCAACGATTCGCCATGCAACCCGCAATGGTAAACCGCCGCTCCCTGAATTGACTCCAGCGTGTTCTGAATGAAGTATCATAGACGTATCCACCATTCTTGGTCTCATCCACGAACTAGCCGACTACGAAAAGTCGTCCTCGCTGGTTGATGCCACCGAAGAGCTGCTTACAAGAACCCTTTCCCACGCCGATACTTCAGATCCCACCAAATTCTCAGAGGGCTTTGCAAAGACGCTCCTTCTCACCGATGCGGATGGCACTATCGCCGGCATGGCCCTCTATTTTTACAACTATAGTACCTGGACTGGTGTCCCGGGTATCTATCTCGAAGACCTCTTCGTCAAGCCCGCATATCGCAAAAAGGGCTATGGCAAGGCGTTGCTAAAGGC
This sequence comes from Pyrenochaeta sp. DS3sAY3a, assembly GCA_001644535.1. Lineage (NCBI taxonomy): Eukaryota > Fungi > Ascomycota > Dothideomycetes > Pleosporales > Cucurbitariaceae > Pyrenochaeta > Pyrenochaeta sp. DS3sAY3a. The sequence continues at coordinate 68,129 of KV441651.1, read as the reverse complement.
ATTGGCACAAGAGGTCCTCAAAGTTGGTGGCAAGAGGCTTGAGTGGAGTTGTTTGGACTGGAACGAGCCGAGCCTCCAGTTTTACCAGAGCGAAGCCATCGGTGCTAAGACGAAGAACGAGTGGGTTGGACTGAGGGTCGAAGGTGACAAGTTGAATAAGTTGGCAGAATCATAGACGGGCAGACATAATTCCAGGCAGCGCTCATGGAGGCTGTTGAAAAATGCATATGGCGAACAGTTCCGTATTTTTCTGCTTTCTATGTACAATCGCAAGTGTACAACAATCTTAGAGTAGACTTTGTTGTGGATAAGATCCGGAGGTAATCACCACCGAGCCGATTGGGCAGGAATAAGAACTACATTGGCACGTGTTCCATCAAGATAGCATCACTTCGCCCTCTCCGAATATCACACCATGGAACTTTATCGTCAATACTGCTGCATCTCTGTCCAAGCATCACAAATCCACCCACAGCTGCTCGCGTGGAGCGCCACACGAATATGTACAACAGCCGTACGCCACGCGGCGGCCTAGATTCCAGAGATTCCCCAATCCAGAAGCGAAGCAACCACGCCTCTAACCAGATCTGTCTTCAAACTTGCATCAGGGCGCTCCTCACGCCAGCTGCCTCGACTAACTTTACTCCTTTGATTTTCGTTTGATGCCACATGCGCTGAGGCTGCTGTATGCTTCATGCACCTCTCAGCCTGGATGCACTGCGATTTTTGTTGATATACCTTAATGTGAACGCACCATGATTCTATTCAGCTTTGCTCAATTCCTCCTGCTCCGAACACTGTACTTTTCTTTTTATAATTCGTCAAAATGGCAGAGCTTCGAGATCCGGAGAAGTATCCATACGCGTCTGTCGAACAAACCGATCGAGAAGTGCCCCCGCCCACGGCCGAGGCGTACAAGAAAAGACAATTCTGGGAGAAACTCAGCATTTACAACATCGGGGTCTTGGTCATCGGAACAGGGGTTATATTCGTCGCTCTTGCTTTTCTCGCTTTCTTCTGGATCTGTTCCCACAGAGCGATTGATGGCAAATCCTTCACGCGGGTTTGGTGGGCGATTGTCACGTACAAATGGACGTCTCGTGTCGTCACTCTGAGCACAGTTCTCATTCGCATTGCTGCTGCTGCTCAGCTCGGTGTCTTTGCTGCAATCATGGCCGCTCTGATTCTTGAGCGAGTTGGTGCTTCGGCTGAGGACTTTCCCCTCCTATCTATGATTCGATGCTCGAATACAGGACCTCAGTCTCTCATGTGGAATGTCATCCACACGATCCCCACTGGCTCACAATTTGGATACTCGATACTCATCGTCCTTGCGCTACTGAATGCGCTGACCTTGCAATTCGCATCGACCATCCTGCTGGCTGACTTCGGCGATGCAACGGTTGTTATGGGCAGAAATGAGAGCTCCATCCACTTCGGTCTCATCGAAATCAAAAAGAATGGTCCTAGTGTAAACACGGACACGGGCATAGACTTCTGGAAGCAAGGCCCCACTACCTACCCATCGTTCGCAGAATGGAGAGAAGATGGACTCAAAGGATCAAACTTTGTCGATACGGGCAAAACGTATCGGGGACTGATTCCATTCAGAGCCACCCAGGAGCGCAAAACCCTACACAGCTATGAGGGGCCACTAACAATTGTGGATACCCGCGTTGTTTGTGTCAAGCCGGAGTTCTCAAATCTATCCGTGGACCCGAACGCGACAGTAACAGGCAGCGTACTTGGTGTCCTTTCTTTCAAGAATACTCATCCTGCGATATCCGAAGGATGGAATGAAGGCTACACATTCAATTGCAGCCTACCCATGCGGGACTTCAACAATCCGAACAACTGGGCTCTCTCGCTATGCTCGTTTGGGCAACATGTCGGCAGGCTCTCTGACGGCATCTACGAGGACAATGAGAGATCCTTATCCACTGGACATACCATAGCCCAACTGTGGCTGAATACTACCATGGTAGAGGCTGGAGAGGATGATTTCTATCCCACTTTGACTTCCCTTGAGCAAATGGAGTCTTCGAGCACTGCCTGGTCACGCTTTGGCAACGAACTTGCGACATTCGATGCAAGTTTGTGTTTTATCAACCCGCTGCCTGCCGACTACCAAGGCAAGATTTCGGCAGAGTATCTAACCGAAGACGTCTACCTTCAATATACGCCCGATACGTCGACTTACAATACTGAAGCAATTCGCCGCTTGTACGGGGCAACAAGCACCGTACTACCGTATCACGACCGTGGCATCTTCTATCTGGACCCTGTCACGAACTGGACAGAAAATCGCATCGATAGTCTCTACAACATCTCTTCATATGCCTTCTTGGTTAATGCCCTCTCGAGGTCTGACCAAGGAGACGACAATCAGCTCGCAGGCCTTTCTCTCTCCATGGCGACGTTTTCCACTGGCGTCGACTCTGTCCACCGCAACCACCTCCAAGTCGTGCAGCGCATCATGCAGACAACGCGTAACCCAGCCCTCGCACTCCAGGCAATCAGCACCATCATTCTTCAGATGTCGTACTATGACTTCATGCCCGAGTACGATGCTACGGCCCCTGGAAGCTGGGAACCTTGGTCCACAGTCAATATCCCTACGCGCTGGCGGGCTTTTGGTGCTATCATAGGTCTTCTCTTTCTGCATTTCGCGCTACTTACGCTGGCGCTCGTGCTTTTCTTCAAGCGAACACAGATGTCGCTGCTGGGAAATTCGTGGCAGGCTGTTTCACAGGTCATGTCGTCGGATACGGCGCACGCGGTGCATCATGGGGCTATGGCGACGGATTGGGAGATGAGACGTGAAGTAAAGAAGAGTGCGATAGCCAAGGGCAGGATTGTTATTGCGAAGAGTCAGGCGAGTGGGAGGACGGAGGCCGTTTCAGTCGCAAAGAGACGCTGATGTACGTATTTGCAGCATAACTTTGAGTACTCATTTGTTCATATAGGGCATCATGGCATTAATGATAAAAAGTCTGGCTAGTAACATATGAGATAGATCTCAGCGTGGAGCAAAGCCTAATTTGATATTCTCTCTTGATCAATACACTGAATTCGACCATCCAATGTCTATTACTTTGGTGCTGATATCATAAAATCGCCAAGGAGCTGAGCTTTCCAATACGGTGTAACTACTGTGGAAAATATCTCCCAAAGAAAGCGCTTCATCCATATTACATTCAAGAACGAGTTAATTGTTCTCGAAGATACAGCCAAGCGTTGGCACAACAGCAGGTCGACGATGGCCCAATTTAGCCGCAAGGTACAATCGTCATTAATCTGGCCGCTATATTCCCCGCAAAGCTTGAAGTTTCAACCCTTACTACGGTAAATAGCAACACTCATGTCTAAAAGGGCGAGGACCCAGGCTTTTGGGTTTCGAGACAAGTTCGCTGCTGCTCGCGATTCGCTGTCTGCACCATGCGTTTCACGACGCTGCTTCTTGCAGCTTCTGCGCTCCGACATACGGCTTTGGCGCTTCTTGAAGAGAAGTTCGTGGGTTTTACAGAAAGAGACGGGGCACTAGACATCGCGGCCGCTTCGATCGTTGCCGATGCAGAGGATTATGTGGGCGTACATATCGCGTTGAAGAGCTTGGGTCTGGATTTTGAGCAGATTACTGGGAGGAGGCCAATGATTAGGAATTTTACGACGAGATCGAATGGGTCGGAAACCTCCAACCTTGGATTGCAAGATGCAGAGGCTGTAATCATCGTTGGCTCGGTGCAGTCGAGCCTTGTGAAGGACCTCTCAAAAAGTGGTGCGCTGGATATCTCTGAAATTGAGGGAAAGTGGGAGATGTTCAAGACTGCGGTCGTTGAAAATCCATTGCCTGGAGTTGGGAAGGCGTTTGTAATTGTTGGAAGTGATAAACGAGGAACCATCTATGGTATCCATACACTTGCTGAGCAGAGTGGGCAGTCCCCGTATGGAGTTCCAGATAAACGCATGTTCACCGCCAAAAACTGACAAGACTTACAGCTACCACTGGTTCGCAGACGTTCCAACGAAAAAGCATTCCGCCATCTACGCCTCATCAGAACCAACACTCCACGGCCCACCCTCAGTAAAATACCGTGGTCTCTTCATCAACGACGAAGAGCCGGCCCTAACAACGTGGTGGGCAGCGCGCCACAACGCATCCTACTACCCGCTTGACACCGAATTCTACACCCATGTCTTTGACCTCATGCTCAGACTCAAAGCAAACTACTTATGGCCCGCGATGTGGGCCTCCTCCACACCAGCCCCGGGAAACATTTTCTTCACCGACGATCCAGGTAACGTGCAGCTTGCAGATGACTACGGCATCGTCATCTCTACGAGCCATCACGAGCCCATGCAGCGCGCGACGAATGAATGGAATGCTTCTGAAACCGGACCCTGGAATTGGAGAGTGAATAGGGAGAATGTGACGAAGTTCATGGAGGAGGGCATCCGGCGTATGGGTAACAACGAGAGCTATGTCACCCTGGGTATGCGAGGGCCCAGTGATAGCGGTATTGTAGGTGATGATGCGCTTGCGATTCTGCGTGAAGTTTTCGACGTCGAGCGCGAGATTTTCAGGAAGGTGCTTGGGGATCGGAAGGTCAACCGTAAGTCTTCATTAATGCCAACTTCGCTGAAATCTTTTTCTGATGTGATGTGAATATTATAGAAGTCTGGACCATATACAAGGAAGTCGCGACATACTACGCAGCTGGACTGAATCCGCCGGATGATGTGACAATCATAATGCCAGATGACAATCAGGGTCAGATACAAAGACTGCCGACGGGGAACGAGAGTGAAAGAGAAGGCGGGATCGGAGTGTACTATCATTTTGAGTACTTTGGTAGTCCGCGATCGTATAAATGGTCGAATAGCAATAATCTGGTGAGTATGGCTCTGGCGTGAAAGTGAATGGGTACTTACAATTTTTAGGCGAAAGTATTGAAAGAAATGCTGCATGCATACTGGCGTAATGCGAATCAGGTGTGGATCTTCAATGTTGGTGACATCAAGCCGATGGAGTTGCCCTTGGAGTTTGTCATGGACCTGGCGTGGAACACGTCTAGATTTGATTTCGATACGATACCAACCTATATCGAATCTTACGCCGAGCGAGAATTTGGGACTGAGCACGCAAAGAGCATTGCGGCATTGCTGATGGAATTCAGCAACCTCATTGGCATGCGACGATTTGAAATGGTGCATCCAGGGACATATTCCGTGTTGAATTACCATGAAGCTGAGAGAGTGCTGGCTCGATGGATGACGCTTGCCCGTCAGACAAAACAGCTGTACGAGCAGATACCTGAGCAGTACAAACCGGCATTTTACGAACTGGTATTCTATCCACTTGTATCTGGAGCGACGTACTACGCAGTGAACATCGGCACGGGCTTCAACCATCAACATGCCATGGAGCGCCGCAATTCTGCAAACTCAATCGCAAAGCAAGTCCTAGACCATTTCGAGTATGACTACGACCTAATTGAAGGATTTGACGCCCTGTTAGATGGGAAGTGGAAGAATATAATGTCGCAAGCGAAGCTGGATGCTGTTACCCAACAGCCGCGCAATTGGGCAAATCCATCTCGAGATATGGCAGCGAATCTGTCTTTCGTGCAACTGCGCCAGAACATGCAATTTTCGCTAGGAAATCTAGGAATATATGCCGAGGAATCTACCAGCCCAATCAATCAAGGTCGGTGGGCAGAGTCAATTGATCTGTCCATGCCGACAGTAGGATACCCGTCTCTGCTTCCTGTTATGACCCCGTACGGACCGAAGAATAGGTCGGTTGATTTGTTTATGCGTGGAGACTACCGTGTTCCAATTGATTGGAAACTTGAGGAAATTCCAGTCGATTGGCTATCGATCACCCCTCAATCTGGGACTCTAAATCAACAGAAGTATGATGAACGATTGACAGTAACCGTCGATTGGGACAAAGTACCTGCCTCATTCAATGGGACAATAAACGTTGGAGTGACATCGTCCCCATCGCCATATCCTTATTTCGACCTCATTAGAATCCCTATCTTGAACCAAAGAGTACCATCGACCTTCCGTGGCTTCCCAGAAACAGCAGGCTACATCTCCATCGAATCACCACACTTCGAAACACTTTCGCCATCCCCTTCAAATTCTTCCACAAAGGAAGCAGTTTCCTTCCAACGGATCCCATACCTAGGCACCCGATCCAACTCCGGTACCATCGGCCTACGCCCCTTTGCCGCCGCCCGTGCCTCCCTTTCTGCATCAACATCCACCTACGCCGAATATTCCATCTACCTCTTCAACCGCACCTCCTCCCTCAACGCGACGATCTACATAAATGCTTGTCTCGATACCGATCCGAACCTGCTCATGAAATTCTCGCTGACCCTCGACTCCGCGCCGCAGAACTTCGCGCGTGTCCTCGGCGACCCGAAAAACGCAGGCGATGTTCCGCCAGAGTGGATGAGCGATGTGCCGAACCAGGTGTGGACCAAGACTGTGCGGCTGGGTCCTGCCGAGGCTGGAGAGCATAAATTGAGGTGGAGCGTTAATAACCCAGAGGTTTATTTGGAGAAGATTGTGTTGCAGACGCAGGTTGGTGGGGTTAAGGAGAGTTATCTCGGGCCCCCGGAGACAGGGAGAGTTTAGACGATGTTGATGAGAGAATTTGCACGTGATCACCATTGCGTGATTGCTTAAAGAAGAGAAGAGATAGAATTACTAAAGCCTCTTTGGGAGAGTATTCGTATTGGGTAGTGACTCTGCCATGAAGTGAATGAAGGCAAGAGTGAATGCATGCTACCGGTATCGATGTCGCTGTTGCTAGACATCCCTTATCTTTGGCTTTAGATACATCGGCGTCAGGCTAGCAGTACTCATTATCAAGCACACTCCCGTGAAAATGACGATGGCCTGATACTTTCCGTACCCGTAACCGGTAGAGCGATTTGACAGGTTCAACAAAGCCCCACTCAATGGGCCGGCTAGGATATTGCCAACCCCTTTGCCGGCACAGTATAGACCAAACATCGCTTGTGAGGCCGACGGTTCATCGCTGACTGTAGTGACCATCCTCGCCCACATCGCTGTATACCCAGCACCGAAGAAGCCATAAATAATCGCATACACCGCAAGCGCGGCGAATGACCGAGCCAGGCCCCATATGCTCAGTGTGACAACGGCTGCAATTGAGGAAGCGACCGCGATCAGTCCATTGACAGGGACATTCTTGTCAGAGACGTAGCCGAACGTGAATTGGCCAGCAACTTGCGAAACACTCATCAAAGTCAAGAGCAAGGCTCCTTTCGAAGCGTCCAAGCCCAGAAGCGTTGCGTATGAGGGTAGAAACAACGCCGGGAAGAAAAAGCCCATTCCCATCCAGAGGTTGCTCATACTGTAGATCCAGAACAGTGGCTTCTTTAGAAAACTCCAGTCCGTTCTCAAATTTACGACCTGGCTTTGCTCCACGCGGCCTTTCAACAATGGGATCAGGGGACCGGTGAGAACAACTAGGGCCACAGCAACAGCGCGAAGGGTTGTATGATACCCATACCTGCGCAGTAAATGCTGTATGATCAATGGTGTAACGGCTCCCGAGGCCCCGGAAGCACTGCACAACAGTCCGTATGCCATTCCTCTTCGGCGGACCCAAAACTCGTCCACCATCGACAAGATCGGGTAGTAAAAAACGATGAAACCAATTCCGTACATCACTCCCTGCGTCAGCAAGAGCGTTCCCAGCTTATCCGCGAAACTCCCCGCGACCAACCCCAGGATGCACAGCGGCCATCCGACCAAGATCATGTGCGTGCGGTACGCCGCCCACCGTCGAATGAGGGGCGTGGCCAACGGAGCACCAAGATACGAGATGCCAGATGCTGTGGTTCCAATTGCAGAAATGTACGCGTTGTTTTTAAATGCTGGGAGTTGAGCATAGTAGTCCTGGAATACACCAAAAGATAGCGGAAATCCCCACAGCAGGGCTTCGAAGACGAAGGCCGCCCACAACAAACGCCAGGCTGCAAAACCACCGTCTATTGGCGGTAGAACGATTGTTCGGTTGGAGAATGTGCGATTTTCGGGGTCTTCATCTTGAAATTGGGAGTCCACAAGCGGGAGATCCGAGAGGGGAATTGCTAGCTGTGAGGTGGTTTGTCTTGTGCTGTGCATTTTCGGATTGAAACGATAAGGCTGGATACTGGAGGTTCAGAGCTAACGGCAGTACATTTGAGCCTTGGGCGACTCGCTTCTGCTTTGATGTCGCCTAATTAAAGGTTCTGTGATGTGTGCTGTGCTTAGGAATCTAGTGACTGAGATTCTCATATTATAGGCCGAGGTAAGAGGAACCAGCCTCGGTAGGCCAAAGATCTCCCACGAACCAATGATGAATTGGTTGCCTTTCACGCATTGAGGCTGTCCCGGCGTCGTAGTGATCTGCGATCGAGGAGTGCGAAGTATTTATGATGTCATTCGTGTGGGCACGCGGTTTGCGGGCTTTGGTAATCACGGAATATCGTTGAATATAGAATTGGCGGGTAATCAGAAAAAATTCAAGATCAATAATCTCCTAATTAGGAATTGTTCGAGGTGAATGATAATTAAGTCTAAATACCGTCGTCAGGAAACCGTAACATGTTGTGTCTGTTGTGTCGGAGAAAAGGCAGCCTTGCATTGACAGCGCTAGCACTGTCTCAGCCTAGTCTTCGCTGATCCATGAAGAATCTGATTAGATAAAATTTGTGTCAGTCCCGACCTTACCACGCACAAACCACTGAAGTCTCATGATGGGCAATAGGCATACGATACCACTGATTTATCTCACTTCGTTCCTCTTCCTTTTTGGAGAGTGCATTCAACCAGCTCCACGGATCGCCATATACGAATCTGTCTCATGTCGCCAGTACTACGCGAAACAGGATCTCCATGGCGCGGACTGCAAAGTTCCTGCCGTACAGGAAGAGCTGTCCCAACTGGTCGGAATGGAGCGCCTGTCTATCATCATTCCGTCTCTTCTCGCGATTCCCTTCGCTGCACTCGCAGACCGCGTTGGCCATAGTTTCATTCTCTCTCTTGCTATTTTCGGAGTTTTGCTCGAAGATATGTTCCCCCTCCTCATAACCTGGTTCGACAGTGTCTTCCCTATTCGTTTGATTTGGCTGCACTTTGTATTCAGCGTCGTTGGGGGAGGCTTCACAGTAGTCGTCACGCTCCTGCATGTAATTGTCGCCCAAATCATCGAGGAGGGAGAGCGCACGGCAGTCTTCTTCCGTATTCGAGCAGCTGGTGTCGCGGGAAGTGTTCTTGGTTACGCTGCCAGTGGCCTGCTCATGAGATATAACAATTGGGTACCATGGATTGTAGGCCTGACCTCTTTGGCAGTGGCAACCATAACGGCGAGGTTGATACCAATCACACGATCTATCGAGCTCCATGATGATCAATCCGGTCCCAGTGGTGACACCTCGGTTGAAACGCGAAGATCGTTGCATCGCCGAATCGCAGGAGACTCTAAGCATGTACTACAAGTATTGAGTGGAAACAGACATCTCCTCGTCATGTTGGTCCTTGTATTCCTATGCCAACTAGGTTTCGATGCGGTGCCTCTGATGCTGGCAATATTTATATCCCAGCGCTTCGCATGGAGTTTTGCGGACGTAAGTCATGAATTACTCGCGTTGGAAACATCGGCTGACAGTCTTTCGTCTTCAAGGCAAGCTTTCTCAATTCTACAGAGATGTTCATGGAACTCTTGACTCTTGTCGTACTATTACCAGTCTTGTCTTCCTATCTACCACCCTCATTTCAATCGCTTCGCCCTTTCAAGAAAGAAAAGTACTTTGCGCAATGGAGCATTGCAGCTCTTTGCATCGGAAGCTTTTGTCTAGGTATTGCACCAACGGCACATCTCGCTATCGCAGGAGTAGTTGTTCTTGCTTTCGGAAGTGGTCAAGATTCGCTACTACGATCGATGGCTACCGAATTAGCCCCAAAATCGGACACGAGCATTGTCTACTCTGCGCTTACAATGCTTCGTGCCATTGGAGGTTCAGTTTCAGGCCCGCTCTATGCAGGCCTGTACTCAGCAGGACTGAAGTCAGGGCTGTCTGGTTTACCATTCATAATATCGGCGGCATTCTTCGCGATTGCTTTGGTGCTATGCATAACAGTCGCAGACAGCGAATCGAAGACGGCCAAACATGATAGCAGGGTGGTGGAGGAACGTGAGCAAACTGAACCTCTGCTCGGATAAATCTTTCTGTTCGCGCTAATTATTAAGCGATTGACCTACACCGGGGCCGACTCAATATCAGAGAAAACCTGATGGCAACTGATTCCACTAGTTACAAAGTGTTTGGTAAAATCCTCGGGAGATTGCACGCAGGCGGAGTTCTTTGACCGTGCGCGCTAGAGTAGCGGTTGTTCTAGCAGGATGAACCCGGCAATAGGAAGAGTCTTGTTCATGTTTTCTTATCATCCTTGCCCTCCCGAAATCTGACCTGGAATAAATTGCCGACTCATCTCAAGCACCAGTAATACCGTAATGACGCCCATAACTGCAAGGCCGTATCGATTTAGGCTCGTTAGACCGTAAATCTGTTTACGGTGATAACCTTTGCGGGTGGGAAGTGAAGCGGTTACTAATCTACCTCCAAAGGTGTGATGCCTGCCTTAGAAGACGTATAGCCTGTGTAAGAAACAGCGCAGACAAGAACTGCCCGTTATGCCTGCACCGAGAGAATGCTTGTGAATTGGAAATCGCTTCTAATTGAAAACCGAAAATATCTGAAGAAGCTCACCGAATTGCACGAACAAGACGGACACTTTCAATTCGCTCGTCTACCTCTTCGAAGGTTAAGCCTCATTATGGAGCAACTTTTCGGGGAAGAAGAGCTACGGAGCAGTTTTGGTCTTACTCCATCCTCCATTGAGGGAATTTTTAATGGATATGGGATTGGGGAATAAGGTGAATTCTCTGGCTTCGCATTCCAAATTGACCTGCCGCTGTGTTCCTGCACATTGAAGGCAGTGGATGCTGAAAAGAATTAGTGAATGTGGGTGGAATAGGAAGGAATTATCAACCCCTAACTTGCGTTGTTCGTATAAAAAACAATGGAAATTTTCGCCCACTCCGACATTGGATTAGGAGTAGAGATCTGTACCACACTTAGGAAATCAGTGCGATCGACACCCATGAATCTGGAAGTAAAGATGGTCGAGAACTCTGGGTAATCAACATCATTCCAGCTGTTTCGATCGTATCTGTGGACTTACATCAAAAGGCATTTTGAGTCTTCCGTATTCTGCTCAACAAACTTTGTGTAACGGTCCTTGTCACACATATCCCCTCAGCCAGTTCCCCCTGCCCTACAAAGAGTTACACTAGACTGATGTCTTCACCGGTATCAGTGAAACCAGCCGATGCAACATAATACGAGCGACCCACACTGCACATGCTACTGCATAGCGACTCTTGTATTTTCCTCCTGGCCAATTCTTAATCGTCCCTAGCTCTAATTTAAATTACCGTTCAATACTGAATTTTGCAAGGGCTTGTATCGTTCTCACCGGCTTTTCTCTCGACCCTAGAATGTCGCACATATCGATCCATCATTTACGTCAATAGTCAAACGAAAATAACGCCTACTATGTGACGACCGTCAATGTGATACTGTTTTCGATTGCCGATCGCCTCTTTTACTATATTAACGCAAGCTGAATCGATTCTGTGGGTGAGCCCCTGGTCCTCTAGATAAGACAAGTAGTAGATATTCGTTCGCCTTTGACTAGACAAATCTAAGTTACATGTCGCTCTAAGATCTCAACTAGAGGTTTCCCAGTAATTCAGGATATGTTTTTTATAATAACAAAAGTGGCGACACGAGTACTGCCACCCAAGGCTGGGATGTTCGGGTGCCAAGCATAGTTGTACGTACCTATGAAGAGCTACGAGAAATGTAAATGATAAGTAACAGGCTAGGCTTTACGAGAAGAGTAAGGGACTAAGTATACGGGTGTGACAGCCAACGTCTATAGCAAAACCGGGGTCTTTTGATTGATGTATGATGGCTGCAAGGGCGGTACATTAATGCATACGGGACGGCGCAATGGTTGCGCAACGTATAAAGAGAACGGTCAAACGGCTCTTGCACGCGCAGTTAGATGGATTGGTTTGTGGACATCTTCTTCTCGCACAAACCTCTCTCGCTGACTTAAACTTCTCTTCCTCATTTTTTCCATACTCTCACGATACTCGACAGCACCACTGCACCGTCACCCATCGAGTAGAAGAAGGTATAAATTGCCAAAAAGAATCTGGCTCGGTATGTGACTATTGTACCAGAAGGCCGGCAGCGCTGACGTTATCCAAGCGGACTAGACTGCACCTCAGAGCACGCTTTGTTGCACTATGAATCCTTCAGTTGAAGCAACACTTTACCTCTATCATCATGTTATACTGCCACCGAATCTACCGCAGCAGAACGACCACAGTGCGGCGCACGAGCGATCCCTGTTTGAGATAGTCATACAGGCTTTGGAGTATCTTATGACCATCGCAAACGAGAGCCACCTAGGCATAGTGACTTCTGCTGTAGCTATGATCAAGAACCTGCGCGGAAATCGAGATGTCCATGGTGATGTGACTGAAACTCAGCTGCAGGCTCTGCTAGCTGATCTCACGACTGGTACAATACGTTGTCCCGTGCCGCTTGAGATCAAGGCACAAAACGCGTGTATTTTGATAAGCCGCGATGGGGGATACCTCAACTTCGAATTTTTTGAGTTATCGCCTACCAACGAGGCAGCTATACGCTCCATACGACTTAAGCGGACATTTCCAGGCTATGCATCACGCATTTCAGTCGATCGGATGAAAAGCCTGGACCTTCAGAAATCCATCGCCTTCACAATTGCTAAGATGGCAACTCAGCCCGCACCCGGATTCCAACCCCAAGCTCGCAAGAATGGAAAGGATGAAGACGAAAATCGCGATACTACAGCACCTGGTCTCGTAACCGACCTTTTCATGACCATGATCACGGTGCTTGGCGAGGCGATCGATGCGAAACGCATCATGAAAGCCACTCGCGAAGATGTGCTGTGGAGTAATTGCGAGCAGCCGTGGCGGCGGTCACCACTATGGCTTCTCGTGAGAGTGTCTTTACAAATCTTATTCAATCGAAACGCAACCTTTGTAACATCGCCAGACAGCCTTTATAAGGGTTTCATGATCTGTATGTTATCAAAGTTACTGCAATCAGTAAGTTTGAACATATTTTGCAAAGGCAACCTTCGGACGTCATCTGCTATACTAACATCCTGCTATCTACAGGCTAGAGCGAATTGGAACAGCCTGGGAAGAGAGACTCTTCACAATGTTTCAGCCAAGTTAATCCGACGAATTCGCAAGTTCGAGCTGCTGAAGCAATCCGATTGTCTCCGTTCCTGTTGGACAGAGTCGATCAAGCATTATCTCTTGGACGCGCATACAGTCATCACCCAGCAATGGAAAGGCCTGACTCATAGTACTGTGTACGACATAGATACCACAGCTGTGACAGGAATCCATCCAGATAAGGATCTCGACTTGAAGCTACCGGCTCTTGATACATTTCTCTCCAGGATGCGAGCTCGTCAGCATGAACGTGCATCCTCATCGTTTCGACCCAGCTCAGTGTTCCCCAGTTTCCCCGCTGCTTATCTCCCAGAAGATGTGGGGGGCTCCGAAGAGTACAAATACTTTTACCTCGCAGCATTCGAGAATTGGGTCGACCAGCACCTTGGGCCATGGATCTCTTTACACCTCGACGATACAGCCACGTGCAGCGATCTTCGCCGCCTTATCGAACACTATTTTGTCATTTCGAGCGCTGCGTACGCTGGTAGTCCGATCGGCAAGTCGATTATGTATTTGACCCTTGCGGAACTCTGGATCGCTTCCGACAAATCTGCATGTGCTCAATACGCTCTGCTGCCTGAGTACGATAACGAGTTTTGTACAAAAGAGTTTCGATGCCTTGTCCTCCCTCTGAAGCATCACATGAAGCGCCTGCAGGAAATTGAACGTTATGTGGAATCACGACGCAAGGCAGCACGATCGAATCTTCCTTCGGTCTACCGTAAATTCGGTCACCCATCATCGTTCGCTGTCAGGTATTTCGAAAGGTCAAGAGATCATCAAGCCACACTCGCAAGCATAGAGTGTGATGCTGAAAGGAAGCGTGCACAGAAATGCAAGGAGCTGAAGGAGCTGAAGACAGACCACGAAAATCTCATGAACAAGTATAACAGTACGAGCTGTGATACTGAGACCTATGTCTATAACCACCGTTTTGGATATACTAGTACCCGGCATCCGAGTTGGTGCCAGCGATGCTCCTTTAAGAGTCGGGCGGACGCGTTGAGCATTCGTATATATGAATGGCCCGTGTCCTCTAACCCTTCCATTGCGAAAGCGACAGTCTTCGAACTCGACATTCCGCAGCCTTTCAGTGAGTGGAGGGACACTTGCGCATATATGATTAACGAGGTTCTCTGTCATCGGACTTCTTATCCCGAGAAACCTTCTTATTCATCCACGCTTGAGGAGCATCCAGACCTCTCGAGAATGCTAGCCCCATGGTATCGCAATAGGCGCATTGTTCTGTCGTCTGATGTCAAATCGCATCACGTTACACATCGGAAACATAAAAAGGGTGTCCCCCATCTGAGGGACCACGATGTGTGTTTGGAGAGCGCATTGCGGTATGCGTACTTTGACACATCTTTAGGTATTTTGACTGCTGTAGCTCCGACTTGTACAGAAGATGTTCCAAAGTTGTGCATGTACCATATGCCCCAGCGCTCGAAGGCTTTGGAGCGTTTCATGTACCGCCCGCCTTCATCACCAGACGGCATACCTGCAAACGAAGTTATAGTAAGTCCAATTCCCCTTTACTCCCTTCTTTGGCACAATTTGCCTACTACATGTACAGTTACACTTTTTGGATCTTGAATGGCTGACTCTAATTCCCTTCATCTAAAGGCTAGCCTATCTGATTGCCCACCTCATTTTTCGGTTGAAGAGTACAAAGCTTTTGGTGCGATACCTTTCGGCCGCGAAATCATCTACGCCAACCTGATCACACAACTAGCGACTTCTGTAATAGACTTCAGCAGGGTAGAAACGCAGTGCCTGATCCTTCAAACCGTGCAACAAGTTGGCCTGCCAAGCGGGTATGTCGAGCGTACCAACCATGCAGTGATGGCAGACGAATCCTTCGGGCAAGCAATACTTGGACAACTCGAACTCGCCCTTCGACGTGTATCCGAGAACTGGGAATCTTGGAGGGCCACGGCCAGCTTTTCATTACTGGCTCGACGGGTATTGAGCTTGACTCGGTCGCCAGAGGTTCGAATGCGTGCTCTTGATTATCTTGTCGAACTACGTTTGGCCTGCTTTAAGTGGCTTCAAAGACTGAAGTTAAGGGCGGCTACTTCCACGAACGACGACCAGAGAAATGAGCTAACTTCAAGGGCTACAGAAATCGCCTTACTATGCACCAGCACATACGATGTCGAAGGCAATTATTTCGATACCGTCCTGCTGCAGGATACGGCTGTCTCGGTGCTAATTCAGAGCTCAATCACCATACAAGAGAATTGCGACTCTATCCAATCAGACGATCAAGAACTGTATAAATCTTTGCTTCAGTCTCACAGAGCTATGATGTATCGTCTGTTCGAAAAGTTGCGTACTTTGATTCTAAACGACAGCACAGGACTTTGTGAAGCCGTGACGGCGAACTGGGCTGTGTTCGATCCGAGCAAGGCAAGTAATTGGGGCTCACTGGAGAAACCGCAACATCACTGGCTTGCTACCAAATTTGGCACACTTCTGGTGCACTTCAATCTGCTCACTGCGCAGCTTCTCGTCATGGGCCTTCCTCTAGCCCGTTTGCCCTCGAAATACATGCAGCATGAGATGTACAAGACTCTGTTCTCGACATATATACTGGAAGTTAATCCTACTGATGAGCCGGGCCTGGAATTCAGTGCACGAAATGCACATCGCGATTACAAGCTCCACTTCGGAATGCACGGCTCTGACATGCTACTCGTAGCAGTTCAAGGCAATTCTCGGTAAGTTTCAATCAAGAAATATCTTGTCAGCTTTTGGAGTTCTACTAACAGGTATCAGACTAGATCTGATCCCGTCTCGCGTATTTCAAGGTCGGCTGCCACACGCCTTTGTGTCAGATTTCATCCATTGGTATGATCATACCAACAATGAAGTGATATTTCGGCCTCGGAAACGTCCCTGGATCTCTGGAAGTGATTGCTGGCACCTGAAACGCGATGTTTCAACCAAGGATTGGCGACTAGTGAATGGATTGTACGTGCTAGCCAGTTTAACTAGCACCACCGCCGTATCCCTGTCAAGAATTGTCCAGTCAGTCGAAGAATCACAACACATTCACGTTATATTGAATACTTCGACTCGGACTACAAATTTGAATCTTCCTCGGCTTCAACTTAGCTTTTTCGTTGAGCCCGACTCCAATGCGATATATTCGCGCCAGTTCCGGGGGATGACCATCGACAGCCAGCAGACTATTGGTAGCTTGACCGGCCTCATTAGCAAACTTGTCCTGAAGACAGACCAATCTGAGCGCATGGTACTAATACCAGTGCCACGAAACTTTGGTCTTTCGTCGATCAAGTATACGAAGATCCTCAGCAGCCACCATGTGACTGTTGAAATCTGCAAAGATGACGCGACTAAAGTGTACGCATACAATATTGACAAGGATCTAGGACGAATCATCGACAGCGGGGATCTTGAGTCCAAATTGTTGATATCCTACTTACACGCCATAACCTCCAGCTGCCTTCCAGACCCACTTACTGGACTGACAGGTACTGAAGCAGCCCTTCAGATTCTGCAATCTGCTGCTGTGCGGTCATTCAATATACCTACCCACAGAAACATTGAGTTATTGGAACGGATAGCAACCCTTTCCACGAGGAGATCCTTCTATCCCAAGCACCTAAAGGTGATGCAACAGATTTCGTGGAATAAGAATCTTCCCAGTCTCTCTCAGCATCCCCACTTTCGAACGTCTGTTGATCAGATCTTTGATCATGCAGAAAAGATGAAAGTATTCTTCCCAGACAATGATGTTTTCGAGGCTATCCGAGATGTTAGAGAACGCATCGCTTCAGGTATGTCAACGGCGGACAAAGTCGACAGTTGCACACATTGTTCCAAGTGCTAACAGTTCATAGAATCTATCCTCGATCGCCGCGATCTGTTCAGAACGACAAACTTCCATGTTACCGGTTCCGGCGCTGAACAACTCGCTGTCTTCCAAGATGACGAATACATTGGTCGAGACACACAACGGCAAGAAGAAAGAAGCGAACAAGCTACCATTGCTGCCACATTGGTGCTACGCGATAGGTTCGCGATACATAAACAAACCCTCAACCTCAAGGATGTACTTCTTCGTAAACATTTTTCAAATGACACCATCGAGGGCTTCCAGCGTTCCGTTGAACCTTCAAGTCTACGATATGACTCGAAATGGTTGGGAGAATCTTCAACACACCTCAAAAGGATGTGGTGCGGCCTTCACCAGTGCTTGGTGACTGAATCCAGCGAAGTCAATATTTTCGACATTATGTTATGGTTGTCCACAATGGCATACGCAGAATCGGCTGACATGGATGTTATCCAAGCCCTGGCTGCCTTGTACAAGGACCCGGAATTCGCCACGATATCTCTACCGTCTGCCAAAATATTCAAGCTAGGGGCGGGAAATGTTTGGCGCCCTGATGAAGTCCGGAATATTATTGTTCGGGAATCCAGTTCATTTGACGACTCTGCAGAGGCCAGTCTTCCGAGACAAGGATACGAAACTGGACAAGAACACATCAACAGAATTAAACAGCTATTTCGAAAAAACCAAGGCGCAGCTGTTCAATCGTTTTTGATTGCGCTGCAGCAACAATGGCCAGTTCGACGGCTTTCGACGCCAACATTCACGGCTGTCAGCAAGTATATTAACGTTGCAGCTTCAATGAAGGAAGTTACGCGTAAGTGCGAGGACTGGTTTGATAATCGAGAATTCACTCAATATCTTGACAAAGTTTCGAAGCTGTGCGCGCGTCAAGAACTACAACCAGTCAATCAACCATGCTACACAATTTCGGTACCCATCAGCAGGGAGGCTTTGAGTCATCACCTTCGGAAACACACCTCAGAAGAGATTTTTGGTGCAGAGCCACCTGCTATCTGTTGGCTTGGTTAGTAGCCGTTTCAACATATGTTTGAATTTCGGTATTTGATCCGTACTTAACTAACAAAATATAGGCTCCAGCCACGATGTATTATCGAAGCCTTGCGAGCCTAGAATCTCCTTAGAGGCACAGTCCCTCCCATTGAATGACCCAAATATAAGTGATCGGCTTGAAGAGCTTTGCTGCAGTCTGCAGAATTACGCTACGTCAATGACCGAGAGAGATTACGTGGAGAAATTGCGCGCCAGCTGCGCCGCTCTCGATGAGCGAGTCGGTACCATCCCAGGGCTGCCTAAAATCGACTCCAACGTTCCGGCACTACTCCAAAACTATCTTCGGGCTTGCGAAAGCTTCCTCGAGAATCTTAACCACGCACTGGCAGGATGTGTGAGAGGCAGCAGCTTGTTCAGTGACCGGATTGGACTAAGTACAGGCCACTCAATTCGGCTGTGTCCTCAATTTTGGCTCCGTCAATTACATCGAGACCGCTTTAAACCGTTGTCAGATGAATGGAAATCGACAATCATCGGGTATGGTGTCACTATCACACATCTACATCGCGCAGCACGCTTGGCCGCGCTATCCAATAAGCCTGTGGATCTTTGCGAAGAACTAACTCATGTCGGTCACACCAATTGGGATCCATCACAGTTTCCAGAGACACTATTAATTGAAGCCGAGAGCGGGATTATGGTCCGCAAGGAACAAGAATTCATCGCAAGCCACATGCGGCACCCAAAAGATGGGCACAATTCTGTGATGCAACTACAGATGGGTGGTGGCAAGAGCAGCACGATCGTCCCAATAGTGGCAGCCTACTTGACTGACAAGGAGACGTAAGTTCACTGCCACGTTCTCAAGTAATAATCTCGTACATTAACCTTACAATTACTAGGCTTGTCAGGGTAATTTCCGCCAAGGCACAGAGCCATCAGATGCACCAAATGCTTGTTTCTAGGCTTGGTGGACTGGTAGATCGCCGCATCTACCATATGCCATTCTCACGGAACTTACGACTGAGCCTCGCAGATGCTAAGAGCATTCACAGATTGTACGAGGAATGCGTTAAAAACAGCGGCGTTCTCTTGATCTAACCTGAGCATATCCTCTCTTTTAAGTTAATGGCTATCGAGTCTGTAATCACAGATCAGTCAATGCTGGCACGGTCAATGCTGGCCACACAAGAGTACTTCGACAGAGTGACACGTGATATTATCGACGAAGTTGACGAGAATCTGAGTGTGAAGTTCGAACTAATCTACACCATGGGCTCTCAAGAGCACATCGACTTTGCCCCAGATCGATGGCTGGTTATCCAGCAAGTCTTGGCATTGCTACCCCAAATCGCCTTCCAGATCAAGAAGCACTTGCCAGAAGCCATCGACATACAAGGCTACAATGATGAGAGATTCCCTCGTGTTCGATTCCTGCGCCAGGACGGAACGGACGAGTTTCTGGATTCTCTAGCCCATGAAATTGTTGATTCCGGCCTCTCGGGCTTACCGACTCGCTCTCAATCTGACGAAATGCGGGCATCCATTTTCCGCTACATAACGCAGGCCGCTTTGAACGTAAAGGATATAGAGGCGGTAGAAAAAAGCAAATTCTGGTCTGATTCCACGAAGTATGCGTTACTGTTAGTGCGAGGACTGATAGCTGGCGGTGTGCTTCGATTTGCCCTGAGGTATGTTTTCTCCTGAAGAAGAAGTATAGGAATAATATTCTTAACATTGGATGTTTAGTACCAAAAGATGGCGCGTTAATTATGGCCTGGATACAACTCGGACACCAAGCACTGCTTTAGCAGTGCCATATCGGTCGAAAGACTCCCCCAGCCCCCGGAGTGAATTCAGCCATAGTGATGTCGTCCTGATTCTTACTCTCCTAAGCCAGTACTACGGAGGGCTTTCGGATGAGCAGATGTTCGACACTTTGGCCCATGTCCTCAATTCAGATCAACGCGACATTCACTATCACGAATTCGTGCGTACAGCATCATCGAGCTTGCCTGCAGCGTTCCGGCATATCTCTGGACTTAGTATTCGAGACCGACATCAATGTACGACGGAATTGTTCCCTGCATTACGATACTCTAAGAACGCGATTGATTATTACCTCGCGCATCTAGTATTTCCAAAGCAATGCAAGCAGTTCCCACAAAAGCTCAGCGCCTCAGGCTGGGACCTGAGCGCTCCCAAAACGCATCCAACCACAGGATTTTCTGGAACCAATGACACCCTGCATCTGTTGCCACTAGAAATTAAGCACCTCGACCTCCCGACCCAAACTTACACAAATGCACAAGTCTTGGCGTATCTCCTGAAGGACGAGACTTCGGTCAAACTTCTCCCTCGATGCACCAATGAAGCCATGAGCGACGGCGAACGCCTACTTACCTTCGTTCAAGACATGAATTCGAACGTTCGAGTCTTTCTTGATTGCGGGGCCGCAATCCTTGAGCTCAACAATCGAGAAGTCGCGAAAGCTTGGTTACGAATGCATAAGATCGACGGCGATGTTGAAGCCGTGGTGTATTTCGAAGATGAACGACTTTCAGTAATGGATCACACTGGTCAAATTGAGCCATTCCAAACTTCACCATATGCAAAACAACTGGATCTGTGTATCGTCTATCTGGACGAATCACACACACGAGGCACAGATCTCAAGCTTCCACGAAACTACCGGGCAGTTGTAACTCTTGGGGCTCAACTCACTAAGGACAGACTAACTCAAGCATGCATGCGCTTGCGAAAACTTGGGCACGGACAGTCGGTCACATTCATTATACCCCAAGATATTGGGACCAAGATTCGCGAGCTCACAGCGACGGCTGTGGACGACCCTATAACAGTAAACGATGTCATATGCTGGAGCATCTCAGAAACCTGGCAGGATCTTAAACGATCTATGCCATTGTGGGCAGTCCAGGGCAAACGCTTTGAAAGCCACAAACATCTCTTGAATGGCGAGAACACTACCAAAGGTCAGGCCGAAGCGTTCTTGGAAGACGAAGTCCAAGGTCTAGAAACACGATACAAGCCAGCACCCAAGGACGACAAGATGATTGCACAGCTGGTTGGTTGGGACCTGTCAAATAAGAACATCATCCAGATTGTCTCACGATGCCGCGACTTTGAAGCTATTGCTTTTGGGTCTGCTGCCCTAAGTGAAGAACAAGAGCGGGAGCTTTCCCCTGAGATTGAAGAGGAGCGTCAGGTCGAGAGGCCACCAAAGATGGAAGCTGAGACACACAGATTACATCCCGAACTCGTGTACTTGGTGAATCATGGACACCTCAAACGACATTCTACCATCATTGAGGCGGCCTTCAA
This sequence comes from Pyrenochaeta sp. DS3sAY3a, assembly GCA_001644535.1. Lineage (NCBI taxonomy): Eukaryota > Fungi > Ascomycota > Dothideomycetes > Pleosporales > Cucurbitariaceae > Pyrenochaeta > Pyrenochaeta sp. DS3sAY3a. The sequence goes on along the minus strand of KV441651.1, from coordinate 46,512 downwards.
AGCCTTAAGGTGCACTAGTCCTGCTAAGTTATTCGATCTGGAACAGACGCCGTCATTTCCCACAGATCTGCTTGTCACCGAAGACTTTATGCGCACGGTTAAGATTCCTCCAGGTTGTTCGCATGCAAACTGCATGTTGGACCCATATCAACGGCCTGTTCAATTCGTTATAACCACTTCGAGTCTGAGTGGTGGGGAGACTGTGATGAATGCTGTTGTAATCTCGCCGTTTGAAGCCAACGAGCTACAGCCAATCATTAGAAGAACAAAAAAGGTCACGCTGCACCTATTCGCCCCGCGCTCGAATGGTGGGTTTGAATCTCTAGATCAGTTGATTCTTTACAATGTTGGCCGTGCATTCACACCCCAGTCTCTCTCGCGTAGCCTGACTATGCAGTTGAACCTCTTTTCCGGCAGCCTCTACCTCCGCTCTCTCACAGAGTACAATGAGATGTGCGATTTTCTCGGGTTGTTGGGAACGTCGATGGTGAAACGTGGGCAGCAAGTCCATGCAGACGGCTTTATCGAACCTCCAGCCGGCGAATGGGGCCTCAAGCAGTCCCCGGTGCCTTTCCTGCGCGCTTTAATTATGAAAGTACGACGAGAGGGCAAGGGTGTAGAGAAAACGCATCTAGGCAAGCTTTTGGGTGGCATGAGGTTGGAAGAGGCGAACTTCAGAACGTCATAAGGCGAATGGATAGAGTCGGCGAAATGATGTGGCTGTTTACGTGTCCAATTCTATACTTTAGAGTCTTACCCTTAATTGTAGGTCTTAATACAGTCCTCTACGAATCGGAGCAGCGTACTACTTTGGCGGCCAACTATGTCGACGTGGATATCATCTGATTGCTGTGGTTTCAGGAGGAGGTGCTTGCCATAAGCCGGATCCATCACCAGGATCGAGGAGATGGATACCTTCGGGTCAAGGATTCTTTCTGGCCTAACTCCTATCGAAAAGGAGACGATCACCAAAACCGAGCTGTTGGAGGAAAGTCGGAGGGTCGCGCTAGCGCGACATTCTCACGACATTCTCCGCCTCGGTTCCGGAAAGGGATTATGATGATCAGCTTGGATTGCGAGCAGTAAGTGCTTAACCATCAACATCGCCACACGACTGTCAGTTCACTACTGTGGTCCCCCTTTACCCGTTCGTGCCGTCGTCTGGATGCGGTGCTGTACGCCCGAGTCATTTTCGAGCAGCATGCGAGAGTGCCGAGAGCTGCCTTGCAATTGCCGGCAAACCACTCGGCAAACATCACGACCCTCCTTACTTGCCTCGCGTCAGTGACCTCACAATCAGTCGGTTCCTAATCGAGATTACCATGAAACAAGAAAACACGAGAGGGTTGTAGTTAGCTTGATTCAGGTCCAGTTAATATTGAAGGAGGTTGTGTATGGCGGACTTCATAGCCTGATCATGTAATGGCACGTGTTAATCGTCGTTGGTGTCAGCGTGTGGAGCTAAAATCTTTAATTTCAAGTCAGGTCTTTCGGCTATCCGGCTATGTAAGTTCTCTATCGAGATAAACTACGGCCGCTGCGTATTCTCTGTGTTATCGGACACCAAATTACGCGCTATCTGTGCTACCTTTATCCACTTATCCTCATCTGTCAGCTCGCTGTCTTTGCCAAGGGATGCACCTGGGTTCTTGAAAAAGGTTTCCACACCAAGTCGGCGATCATTAGTAGATGTAGGGTCCAGGTTTCTGATGGTATGAAATGCAGCTTTCATAGCATCATACGTCTTGATCGCCCGAAGCGAAGCGTCCGTAACGCCTGCTCGGTTTCCCTTGTAGTAGTTGTACACTGCACCCATCCTCACGCAGTGGAGGATCATCGCCGCAAGTCCAGCTGCGTGTGCCGTGGCTAATGAAGAGCCCGTTCGTGGAGTCGCGTCTTCCTCTGGAATTGCCATGTCGGATTCTTTCATGATTACCTTTTCACCTGGGAGCAGGAAGTCTACCTTACTGTCAACTAGCGAGTGAGCTGAGCCGTCGGCTTTTGCGGCGCCAATCCGGAACACCTTGTGTAATTCAGTGCAGTCAAAGGGATAGTATGTATTCTTCGCGTTGGTTTGTCCTTTGTCAGGCGCCGAGCAAAATAGGAGGATCTCTTTGCCCATTTTATCCTTGTCGCTTTTCGTTGCATTCTCAAGAGCTTGCTTTATGCGACCCAAATCAGTGGAATTGTCCCCATGCTTGGTGTTGTTGGATTGTACAGTCCAGGACATGGAAATAATATCGAAGCCGCGCTTTACGGCATCCTCAACTGCCTGGAAAGTGCGTCAGTCAGAGATGAATTGGCCGTGGACAGTGGTAGAGTACATACGTCGGCAGCACTTTTCGCGGTAAATGTTGCAGGCCCGTTTACTTTGCTCAGGACATCTATCTTGTAGGGGAAGACCCGAACATCAGGACACACTCTCTGTATCGAGTAGGCCATGATAGTTCCATGCCCGGTCGTCGACCCATGATACGGTTCTGGCGCCCCTATCTTATGACGTGCCCCAAATCCGCTGTCGAAACTTCGGCCGGGAAGCAACTTCTCTGAGATGGCAGGGTGCATGAAGTCCACACCGTCGTCGATGAGAGCGACGGTTATAGGCTTTCTCAACTCATCAGGGAGTGTCGATCCGGTCAAAGGATAGCATTGATTTTGCTCCTGCAATCGACGAATTGCTCCAGCAAATGTGTCCATAATATCCAGCCATTCATGTATATCAATTTTCTCACCTCCCGGAACCAGAGTCGACCCTTGGCGATGTATGCTTGGTGAGTCTGGACCTTGGCTATATGAATCATCAAAAGAATGCATCTTAACTTTGATCTTCTTGGATTTAGCCCCTTGCTGCTCCAGGAATTCTCGAATATCCTTCACCATTTCAGCGTCTGACTTTTTGGAAGATTTACGAGTAACCTCCAGCAAGGCATCGTCTCGTGCGAAGAGAGATTTGCGAGAATCGTTCAGTCGGATAACGAATTCCTTGAAGTCGTCCTCGGAGCGTTCGACAGACTCAAACGGGGGCTGCAAAGAGCGTTAGCAAAAGGCAATCGCACGTGCACTGGCTACATACATTGGCTTGGTAGATATGAATCTTCTCTAGACTTGGGAGAAGAGCTAGGCCTTGCCGCTCACTCCAAGCTCGTAGAACGGCATTGCTTCCACTCCACCAGAGATGGAGCTCGCGTATGTTCTTCGAGTTCGCGCTTGCTCGTTGAATGGCCAAAGGGCAAAGATCTAACTTGCGCCAATCTAAAATCTCAATGCTGAAGCGCTTCAGCGAGGCTGCAATAGCTTCGTCGCAGTGTGGCATTCCTTCGCGGTCTTCAACCGTCACTTTGATGATATCTCGAACTCGCTTTTCAGTGTATAACCAGTCGAAAAACTTAACCATGTCTCTTCTCCCCGCCCCAGCCTCTTGTAGTCTTTTCAGGGCGCGAGGGTTGTCTGGTTCCTGAAGTTCGACCTTGCGGAAGTCGACATATAATAGAGCGGGATCAAAGGTGAAGCGTTTGTACGCGCCCTTGAACAGAGCGAAATCCACAGCGGCCTGCTTCTTCCGTGGAGTTGGGGGAAATTCAAAGCCAATGAGTTTACAGTTATGGTTATCCCCGAACAAGAATTCAACAGCGGAGCCGTGGTCTCTCAGCAACGCGGCTTGGGATCTATATTTCTTGCTGAATGTCGTCCGGAAGTAGTGCAGTTTTAACAATTTGGCAATCTCCCCGGCCACATTGTCGGGTTTGCTCTTACTGGTTACAGGCTTGATGTTGGGCTGGCCAACAGAAGAAGTGGGCACCTGCGCTCCCGGTTGGACGTCGCTCAGTTGTCGGCCTTCGTTGGGCTTATTCGGGGTTGAGGCCCCTTGAGCATCATCGTGCACCGCTGTTGACCTCCGCCGTCCACCCTGGCGCATCTTTTGCTCTCTTTCTCTCTCCTCTTTCTGAGCCTTCTCGCTAATCGGTTTCGGCTCCTCCTGCTCCTTGCTGGCCTGCTGCCCTTCTTTCCCCGACTTCTCGTCTGATTTTAGAGTTGAGACTTCGTTGCGCTTTTCGCTTTTGCCACTATTATCGTTCTTTGCGGCTCTGCTCTTCTTCTCCTTTTGCTCGTGTTGTTTCTTGGAAGCTCTGTGATGCTGATAGACCGAGAGAGCCTCATTTGACCCTCCGCGTTTGTCGAGGGCACCATCGCCATGCTCAAGCAGAGCTCGCACGATCTTGCGGCGCTCCTTCGTGCATCTTGAGTACTCTACAGCGAGGTGTAACGGGGTCAATCCGATGTCGTCTTGCGCAGCAAGCATATCCTCGGAGGCATTTTCGATAAGCCTGACTGTCAATGAAGGTCTCAAGCCTACAGTTATGGCCATGTGGATGCAGTTTGGTCCCGTGCTCTTCTGTTCGCCCTCAGCCGTCGTAGGGCTAAGCACTCTTTGCCAGACTTTCTTATCCGAGATCTCGCTATCGAGAACAGCTACAATGAACCACTCCGATTTCATCTGGATTGCGTAATCCAGTGCTCCTCGACCAGCGGAGTCTCTGTCTTCCAGTAGCTTGGGATCAAGCTGTACGATCAAACGAAGCAGTGTTCGTAACTTGGGCGCTGACTGACCATCGTATGCTAGCTTGAATGGCACATTTCTGTGCTGGATTGCTCGGACACCTCGGACCCACTCCGGTATTTTGCAAACATACTCTTTATACTTCTCGATGAACATTTTCTGCTTCTCATCGTCCCGCAACGACTCATTATAAAGCTCACTTAAAAGTTTTGTCAAATTGGCCAAGTACTTGTTTCGGACCAGTTCGTCGTTCGCCGATTTGTCTTGGTCGCGGTCGTTTGACTCTGCGGGCTCTGTTTCATCGTCGGAACTGTTATCGCCGCTCTCGTTCCCAGTCTCGTTCCCAGTCTCACTCCCACTCTCACTGAGGTAACTATCGTTTTGATTCATGTGGGCCTCTTGAGAGGGCTCGTCATGTGAGCCTTGAAAGGGTTCTTCATGTGAGACATGGGAAGCCATGGGTAATTGGTTGGTATTTGAAGATGTTGGAGCATACAGCTAAGAGGCAGTGATCTGAGCAATTGCGCAGTATCGCGAGTCACAGGAGGTGATGGGTGTTCTGCGAGCCCCGCTTTTACACTGGCCGTGGGGGCCGAACGGTATGCTCACACTGCCTTCCTCAGGTCAGGCCAGAATCGCCGGAAATGGCAGCTTGCTTAAAGGTGGCGTATTGCTCAGCATAAATCGCTCTTTATCCAACATAATAACCCCTACCTCTCAGCTCGCCCTCCTACCCCCACTAATATAAGTATCCAACCACAGCCCCCAGCTTGTGCTGCAGTATCGCTTGCCGTGGGACGTTGCGTAAGCGCTGGTCTACACAGTACTACGTATTCGAGGTCTCACCGGATGCTGCGGTGTTAAACAGGCCAGTGCCGTTCGTCTCGGCAGTTGCATGAGAGATAGATTATCAAAGCCGAAATCACCTTGCTATGCGCAAAATCTCGAACACCCCAAGCACCAACCCACTACCTGGACAAGAACAACCATAATGGCTGATACTCGGTCAAGCATAGCTACAAGCTCTAGTGATCTTTTATTCGCCGAAGACTCACCAAACTTCGAGATTCCGATCTACCCTGCTGGAGACGGGGCTGAGTTGCACTTCAAAAACGACCCCAATGATCCTGACCAACGCGACACTCTTGCTCAGCGCAAAGGTCGAGTGAAAATCGGGTGCGAGCACAAAGATATTGTGCACGGTTTTTTCTCGGACGAAGTCGATGATCTTTACACTCTCATCGTCGTCAAATTCCGATTCGACCCCAATGGTATTGCTGCACGCATTAAGGAGGCTCACGCAGTCTTGAAATTTGCCGGGACGGAGATAGGCAAGCCTGATCCTGAGGTTGTCACCATGTACCCAGATGACAGCTACTTTGTGGAGCCCACAAAGCAGCACGAGCAGGTAGTGAGAGGCGCAGAGGCAATTGCTGGCGCTGGCGCAGCAGGTGCTCAAGGCAGTGCTACCCTCAAGCTCGAGAAGACAATTGATCGGGAACTTACAGACTATGCCCGCGTGATAGGGTCTAGTGAGGCTACGAGAGGGTTTGGCAAGAAGAACGCCATTGCGTGGGATTTCTTTGAAAATCCTACGGCAAAAACAGGCATTGTGACAAGTCTTCAAGGGGCTGTTTTACTAAAGAGAAAGAACATGGAACGCTTCAAAGCGACTCTATCTCTCGAAGTGGTTGCCGATACGTTTTCTAGGGTCACTTCTGTGTTTAAGAAAGACGAGAAGGACGACGATATTTTTTACAACCCCAGCAGAGCTCCCACAAACAACATGCGAACCTATGACGTAGAAAACCTTGGAAAGTGGAAGTCAGAGCTCAAATCGCTCTCCGATGTAACATTCCGTACTGTCTTGAAGGATTCTGTTAAGGAGCTGTGAGGGAAACGCTAAAAGGGTTATGGCTAAAGCGGGATAGGAGCGCTCGCGTCTTGCAATTTTCTTCTAGCTTACGGAGTAGCTGCACTTCTGTGCTTTGTTTTATTTGTCAGCTCATGGAAATTGTGCAGCAATTCGAACACGCGGTTGATTCGCTCTGTGGCTCTGGCGAGCTGAAAAGTGGTGGGGGCCGCAGCTGCAGCTCTCAATTCTGGGACGATGTGCGACGCAGCCGGCCGTTGCCTTGTGTGACCACCCCGGCTTTGTGGCCGGTCAGTACCCACCTTGTGACTCGTTTTTATTGCGGCAGGCCCTCGCTGCCTTCCACGTAATGCTCGTGGTCGAGGAACATCATCTTCAATATCTACTTGTATATCCCGACCATGTACGGGCTAGAGACTGTCTGCGATCAGGGGTACTCTGATGAAGGTAAGATTGAGTAAGTCTAGCGAGGCCGTGTCTGTTCAGAAAGTCATGATGACTGACGTGCACTTTTTGTAGCATAATAGCTGTGCCTGGAATCGGTGGCAATCAAAATGACGCGTGGGAGCCATTGAGCTATGCGACGTGGGGATATGTAGACCTCTTCAGCAAGTGCATCAGGAACATGCGCGTATCAACGTACACATATCCCTTAGTTGATGGAGACTCGAACAATTTCACGCGTGAGGGCTTCAGCCAAGAAGCTAAACGTCTGCTTGAGGCGGTCAAGGGCCTACAACGAACACAGCGGCAAGGAGTAGTGTTCATTGGTCACGATATTGGAGGGACTCTGGTAAAGGAAGTGAGTATCCAGTGACAAAACTCGTGGGCCTTGTTAATCCTTTCAGGCCATGCTGCAAGCTGCTTTCGGCGGCTCTGTCTTCAGAGACATTTACCATTCAACTTTCATGCTTGTAAGAAGGCTAAAGAACTCTGGGGTTTCAGCATTGCTGATTTGCATACAGATTTTCCTCGGCTGTCCCCATAGTAGTAGCCATTCGGCAAATCAGGGCGGATCGCTCACCCGCCTTCTCGCACAGAATAACGAGCTGGCGTCTCAGCCCCGAAAACTCTTTGCCATGTGTCTCAGTCACGTGATACAGAATATTAACATCGATTTTGTAGATTTGACGCTCTATCACGCTGCAGCAGTGTGTAACGTCTTCTCAAACAAGGAGGACTTGGACGAAAGAGTATGGCCACGCTTCAATGATACAGCAAATACAGCGCTTATACAAAAGACCAGATATTCCTACAATATGAGGCAGAGGTACCGCTATATAACACGGCGCCCCACTTTCAAGAACCAAGATCCCTTTCTCATTCCGAACTTTCCCGCGAAGTATCAGGAGATGCTCGTATATTTATCCAGAGACACATCAATTGTAAGCACATCGTCTAAAATAAAGGTTCCACTAACGTCTTCTAGCAGTTCTTCAGAGAGAGCTTTCAGCCGTGAGAGATTCCGGATCCTCGTTGTCGTACGTTAGTAGACTTCAAATAGAGGACCACCCCTTCCCTCACGAGATTGACGCTGTTCTGAAATCCGCCGTCCAGAATTGGGCCTCGGTTCGCGAAACCCCATTGCTCATCGTCCAAAATGTGGATAACTTTCGATCCGCCAAATGGAATGTCAACAGCTGTATACTGAAATCACCCGTTGCCAGCGCAACTGTCCTTCTCAATCAATTCTTTGAATTCGACCAGTTTGATTCCAGAGCCAGTACTGTCGACGCAATGTTGGCTGCCTTTCTCACACAAGCGGCCTGGGAACTAAGGGAAAATGATCTCTCCGCATGCACTTCAACGCTTAGTAACCAGCACTTTGGCTGGAACAAGGTAGATAGGTTTAATCTGTATTATCGCACCCTCCTAACAAGGAGTGACATCGAGATTAGCTGGACTTTCGCCAATCTTGACCAAAACATCGAGTCGTATCCTTGGCTTTTAGACACTCTCCGTATGGTGGCCACCAAATGCGACTTTCCTTTCCGTGTAGTTTTCCTCAATAGGAACTCTCAGAACTTTGCAATGGATGCTGAGTGCGCAACGGTAATCAACTGGGCGAATCCAAGAACTCCAGTCCAGGCCGCCACGGATCAGCAACCGATGGACTCAATCAATGGCGTGAACGAACTTCAAACCACAGATTTGCAATTGTCACCTGAAGTTGCTGATTTGAGGGCGGTTCGAATCATCGAAAAGAACGACAGAAGCAGTTTCCTTGGACCCAAACTCGTGGAATTGTTCCACAAAGGCCAAGTTTCTTATGAAAATACAAGGCTGATTGAAATCTGGGCTTCAAACTATCATGCTCCAGATGTAGCAGAAGCTATCAGATCGCATCTTAGCACGTGTCTCGAGATTGACCTAGAAAAAACTTTCCAGGTCATCTTAGATGCTGCTATTCCAGGGCCATGGGGTTCAGCATCCGCAATCGAGACTTTGGAGCTGATCGCATTTTCACTCCGTTCACTTACCTACAATGAGCTCGGTGATCTAGAAGATGCATATAAGGAGTGGAAACCGAATCGAAAGCCGAGGCCAACAGGGTCTACCTCAATCTTGTCCTGGCTTCCTGGCATCCTCGACATCCATGGCCGCGAAATTCATTTCAGCCACCCAAGCTTCCGCCAATTTCTCCTAACGCAGAATTCAGAGAAACTATATCTGAGTGATAAAGACCTGGATAGAATCCACAATCCCCTTGCTCTCTTGTGTCTCGAATATTTACTCTCATCCCACGGACGAGGAATGTTAGAATCGGCAGCAGCTAAGGGTGGGGAAATTGGGGAGCCAGACCCTCGGATTCGCTTCATGTCTTACGCTGTCAGTCATTGGCCGAAGCACGCGCAGCTCGCTGGTGTGCATTTTTCACTGGAAGCCGATTCGGTCAACACAATGCTGGAAGACCAGGCTATGCTTGATACCTGGGCGAAGGTATATTGGAAATATAGCTCCAAGCCATTCTATCGAAACCTGGACGAATTTGGTTCACTCGTAATCTTTGCCGAGCATGGTCTGGATACTCTTCTCGCTGCTCTGATCGAAAGATACCAAGGCACGGGCTGGTTAGTGGACCAGCTCGCAAACGCCATTGTTGCTGCAGCACGCAATGGCATGATCAATTCAGCTCGCCTTCTCTCGGAGCAACAACCCTTTGGTACGAATACATTAGCCCTCCTTATACAGGTCTCTTTGCAGTCCGAAGATCGTAACTCTCTTTCATTTGCAATTTCCAAAGCTCTTCAAATGGCGGATCCGTGGGATTGTTTTTCAGTAACAGTCTGCCAATGCCTAGCGACTTGCCAACACGGCGTATCTATGACAATGCTTTCTCATGCACCCTGGCAAAAGCTCGAAAACACGAAGAAGAAACAAATACTCATGGCAGCGGCTGAGGGCGGAGATATTGAGTCTCTCACCTATATCCTGGACAAGTGCGACAGCCTAATCGGCGAAGAAGATATCTCTGAGGCTACACTAGAGGCTACCAGGATTGGACACGCTACCACCTCGGCTTGGTTGTTCACAAAGCTGCTCAAAAAGATCAGCATGCGTAAAAACACAAAGCACGAGCTCAAGCATGGCGTTATAGAAGCGTCAGAGTCTCCAGAGCAGAAGCTCGAGAACCAATCAGCTATGCACATACCAGACGCAGTCGATGCGGAAACTAGGAGTGAAATCTTGAACTCAGAACACAGGCCACAGGAAGGAACCGTCTTCATCGATGAGCAAGCAACGCCAGCTGAAGTGAGTACAGAAGCCGTGTCTGAAACCTCGGCCAAAGAAACACCCTCTGGCTCAACGTATGGAGAAATTGTCCTCGAGCTTGCAATTCAAAAGGGTCAACCTGATATCATTCGAGGGGTGGTTGATGTTCTTCTTGAACAGAATATTCGCATTTCTTCCGCGCAGACACTGCTAGAAAACGCCATTTCCCATCGACGGCCCAGGTGCTTCAACGCTCTTCTTGTTGCCTTTGATCATGCGAATGCCCGCCTGCAAGGCTTTGCCATTTTCGAAAAGAAAGAACTTCTGATCCATACCCTGAAGTGGGGAAGCGTTAGTTTCGTTCAAGGGCTGCTGTCGAATGGCGTTCAATTGGACGAAACAACGTTCGAGCATGTTTTTGAAAATGCTGTTCTGGATGATGATACAAGATCAGGATTGGAAACGCTAGTAATGAACGAGGCACGGAAGTCAATCAAAGAGAATGTGCTTGTGGAAGCACTGACGAGACGAATGGTAACGGCCTTTGCAAGGGATCAATATAAGGCTGTCAAGAGGTTTATTCAAGCTGGGGCCAATGTCAACACCAGAGAAATCTATGGGACTCGTACGCCATTGTACCACGCCGCATACCGCGGGGTCGTTGACATTGTGGAAGCGTCGCTAAAAGCGGAAGCAAATGTAAACATTGCCGAAGATGATGATGATGGATGGTTGCCAATACACGCAGCTTATGATAATGTTGATATCCTAAGGCTTCTTCTCACGTCGGGAGCAGATGTTAATGCGATAACTAGAGCCGGAGACACTGTGCTCTATCTCGCTTCAAAATGGGGCCATGACAAGTGTGTCGAGGAGATACTCAAGCATAAGCCAAACCTCGACTATCCAATCCGTGGCACGACCATTCTTCAAAAAGCCGTCTGCGACGGTTACGAAAAAGTTGTGTCGATGCTTCTGGATGCCGGCACAAATCCGTTACATCCGGCAACTGCAGATAGCAACAAGTGTCTGCTTCACAGTTGCATTGAGAAGAACTATGTAGACATTCTGAGGAAACTGCTGCTTTTCAACTTTGATCTTGAGCACAAGGATAGATATGGAAGGACAGCACTAAATTGCGGATCAGCTGCAAAGCATATTCCTGCACTTCGGCTATTGATAAGACGCGGAGCTCGCATAGACACGAGAGACGAACCCTGGAACGACACCCCTCTTTCGAACGCAGCACGCGAAAATGATGTTGAACTAGCCAAATTTTTCATCTCTGAAGGAGCAGATGTGAACGCCAAAGTTGGCCGAAAGCTCGAATACACGCCGCTACTATTGGCTTGCGGAAAGAGTTCGTTGGAAATGGTCAAGATGCTGATCGAGAATGGCGCAAGTACAAGCGTTGTTAGTGTTGGTTACCATGGCACCGTTTTTCAAGCTGCCTGCGGGAACAGGACCAATGCTCAACCGGAATTGCTCTCATATCTCTTGGAGAATGAGCTTGTGGATTTGCACCAGACTAGCGACTTGTGGGGAGGTAATCTGAATACGGCTTGTCTAACGGCTGACATTAACGTTGTAGACCTGCTCATTAGGCGGGGTGCAGATGTGAGCCTCAGGGACAAGATAGGACGATGGCCAGTTCAGTTTGCCTTGTACCGGACCATTGAACATGTAAAATGTCTCTGCGACCGTGGATCGGATCAAACCAGTGCTCAACTGCTGGTGAAAGATGTGATGCAGCGAAACGCCCTTCACTTCGCTGTCGTAAGTGGTCGTCTAGACCTTGTCAAATACGTAATCAGTCAGCAGAATGGGCTTTCAAAAGAAAAGGACTGCGACGGCTGGACACCACTCTTTTGGGCTGTTCGAGTGTGCCATATCTGGGATACACAGACCTCAGAGCGCGCACAAATCATCCAAGAACTACTGAACGATGGCGCAGACATCATGATCATGGCCGAAAGTATTGACCGACCATGGTCGCCATACACTCTGGCACGGTATTACGGACTAGAAGCCGATATTATCGCGCTCCTCCAACCAACTCAGGATCAAATCAGCAACAGCCAGCACAAGACGTTCTGGGAGAAAAGTATCGCAGCACGAGCTAAAGAGGCTAAGTACCATGCCGGTGTATATTGTGAAATATGTCTTCTGGTAAGCTTGACCTGCCCGCTAAATCAAGTCTTTCTCCTGTTCTAATCCGTCTCGCAGGGAGCCGTCGGGATATACTACAGCTGTACAGATTGTCCAGACTTTGTGTTGTGTTTCAAGTGCTACCGCTCCAGGGATTTGGTGCACGATAGACACTCATTCATTGTGAAGAGTGAGGTAGACGAGTATATCTATGACCCATATGCCCCGCCGAGCCCAGTCGCCTCCAGCGTACCTGGAAGTCCAGTCACGCCTTATGAGCCTGTGCTGCGCCGCAGCGCTACTCCTGTCTCTATCATATCGACTGATGAAGACATTGATGCTGGGGAAGATTGCGATTCGGACAGTGCTAGTGAGCACATGGATGATATAGATAATTAGAGAAGACATGCTAGTGTGTTGTTTAGAGATTGTGTACTCATGCTCCTTTATATGTAGGCGCGTTTAATGGATTATAGAAAATATAGCTTTCTTCTTAAAAACAGTGATCCGGGTTGGCTTTTGACAATTCCCACGGCTGGAAGTCTCTATTTTTTCTTGTCAAGGTTTGGCCGCACAGAAACGTAAAGAATTTGAAGGGATTACAATAGAAAGAGCTAGCAAAAAATAACCAGGAACTTGTCACAGGCGTTCTATTTGCTGATAACCAATCTCTCAGCCCTTCCGTGGATAATTATAATCTCAAGGTTACTAGTAAAGTATAAGAAGCGATAATAGGCACGGAGGCTTGAGTAATATAGAGAAACGAATAGAATGCATTAGTAGGGAAAGGCAGCGGCAATCAGGAAGAAGTGAACAAGCTATAATTACGGGCACATTCGTGCTCTGCGATATGTCCGCTATACATACAACAACCTTGGCGCATAAGGATGTACTTCTCCGTGAGCACGTCCCTAATGATAACAACGAGGATTTACAAGGTCCATTGAACCTCAGTATGACTCAAAATAGCCAAAAGATAAATCCTCATCACGCCTCAACAGGATATGGCACAGTATTCACTAGCATCTGGTGACAACCTCCAGCCAAGTCAAAAACTTTAACTTCGTGTTATGGTTGTCCACAACGGCTTACGCAGAATGAACTGACATGGACGCTATCTAAGCGCTGGCTATCTTGTAAAACAACCCGGAATTTGTAAACGGCTGGCGGCGGTACTGGATGTTCATTTCCCCTCCTTGATGCCAGGTGCCATAATCGCTGGCTTGGTGATGGGTGTCCCTAGTATGCTTAGACCCCAGAATTTTAGACGCGCGGATTATACTTGTGGAACCTGAAGAAGCAGCAATGATCTCACAAGGAGGGTGTGGTGGGCATGGATATGACAGAATCGCCCTGGGTTTATCTTCAAGTATTTAGATCACAATGGCCGCTGACGTCTACAGAATCGCGGAGTCCAAAGGGCGCAATATATGCCAGACGGTTGCTCGGCAAGATCGTTTCTTAATTGGGACATCTTCAGGATTGCGTCTAATGGCTTGTCAAAGAACTGAGCCCAAGTAAGAAAGTTCTCGCAGTCGCGGACTAGAACGTGTTGGCAGATCGCTCTTCAAACACAAAAGAGTTGTAATCATAGCGTAGGTCGATATCAAGTTGGTTTACTGCATCAATATTATGATTTAGACACAAGCTCAGTATTCGACTACGGGTTTATATTCTGAATTGATACTGAATGGACCCGGCATGTTGAATTTGGGTTGCCCGTGTGGAAAATCAATGAAACCTTCTCAAAGTTGCGATATTGTCACCCCCGGCGTTGATTTGTGACCAGGTTTTGATTTAAGCCGGAAGGTATACGCTCATTTCAAACCCATTTGTATATGGGAGAGTCGTGTTCTGGAATCCGTTCTCTGGGTTACGTAGGAACGTGAGCAAGTCTCTATAACCTTCCGCACCTGAGATCGTGTTGTCAGTAAGCACGACTGCACCCCGTCGTAGTTTTGGCAGGATTGTCTTGAGAGTCGGAAGTGCAAGTGCTGACCAAACTTGAAACGAATATTAGTAACTATCAATACGCTCAGCTTTAAGAGGTAGACGGGCTTACTGTCGAGCAAGAGAAGGTCAACTTCTGGCACGCGTTCCTTGAGCGTTTCTAGCAAGTCTCCAACGCGTAGATCGATCTGTTCCTCGACATCGCTACCGCACTTCTTCCAGTAGCTCTTCGCAATTGCAGCCTTTTCGGGTTCTTTTTCAGTCGCAATAACTCCACCAGCCTTTCCAGTTGCTGCCTTGCTTTGGGCTACGGCAAGTGCAAGGTAGATCGTGCTCACGCCAAAGCTGGTCCCTGCCTCGACAACATTTGTGGCCCCCATGGCGTTGATCAACTGGTGCACAAAGTGGCATTTGTCCTCGTCAAGGGCGATAAATTTGTCAAGCATGAGCTTGTCGAACTCATTCCTTGCATCGCTCTCGCCGCCTAGCCTGTCTTCTAGATCCCCTATCACCTTAGATGAGAATACTTTCCCTTCATTGGATATGGCTTGTTCCTGTTTAAGGGATGTCTCGTGAAGCTGTGAGAGTAATTCTTTGACATGCTGGGGAGCCCGAAGAGGTGAAGTGGTAGGCATTTTGGAGTTAATGGATTGTGGTTGAATCAAAGAGGTCGTCGAATTGAGGAGATGAAGGTGGTGGTAGAGTCAAGAATGGTATGGAGACAAGTCAAAATCCAATGGAACGTCCTGAGTAGATCTTAGGTAACTATTTTCTAAGTCCGCCATACCGCGTCGCTTGCACATACCAAGGTTGGATGCAGTAGATGTTTCGGCACTACGGAGACCTTTCTTTTCCCCCGATGTCCTCTTAAATGTTCATCAACATTTTCTTGCGCTTTCAACGAACCAATCAAGTACGGTCCCGCGACAGACACAGAGCCCAGCTTGCGTGAGTCATAAGCATTCTGTCCCGAAGGTGACACAAAATGTGCCGGGTCGAGAGTTACTTCATTGTAGCAGGGGCTCAGGGTAAATGTTTATCAGAATCATTTTTACCCTCAACTGAATTGGATTTGGAGATGACTCTTCAATGTTGGCTGGAAGTGAACACGCTACCGATCTTGAGGGGGTAGTTTGCGATCGATAAAGAGCGGGGAGCCCCGCTTTTCTTATTAGCCAATGAGGAAGCAGTGTTTGTTCCTCGATCGAGACATACCTCTTTTTTGAAATGCTCTAGTGCTACAATCCTGCACAGTCACCTGTATGACAGGACAGAAAGTTTTTAGTCGCTTCTCATTTCTTCCCTTTACGCAGGGAAGACGCGAAAGTCGCCACTGACACCATTGAATAATCAGCCCCTCATTGGGTTCAATGCAAATGAATCGACCGTTGGTCGTCGTCCGTGTGTCTTCCTAAGAGAGTTTAGCAATGCAGACAAATAATAGGATATTAACGGACTAAGCTTGACCAGTCCTGTTTATAGGATTGGTGTAAGTCCACCAAATCAAAAATAGGGTTATCGTGACCCTCATCTGTGCCGCTATCACATGTCTCTGCTACCCGATCCGGACTGATCATCTTGGACGTAAAGCAGCCCTAAAACATGAACTCAGAGTATCCCTTCCATCTCTCACGTATACAGCTCTTAATTACGCGCTCTTCAGGTCTCCTCCACACTCTGTATCCCTTACGGCGATGACTAAGGACGACAGACGTCTCGTCTGTCCATATAACGTTCTTCCAGTCCTCAAGCGTCCAATGCTTGTGGTCTAGTGCCCATCTCAATCTTTCATCCTTCATCTTCTGTGTCAGTCCAGGTTTCCTCGTTGGCTTTGTCTTGTGGTATCCAGCCTCTCTCAACACCTGCCAGACAGTGGTAGCTGAGAGATCTATCCCTTGCAGACTGAGACCACCAGCAACGTCAGCGCATGTCTTCTCTCGTCCATATCTGTCGCGCCGTACGTGTTGTATCACCTCCTCCCTGACTGCCTCTATCTGTTTGGATGGGCGCGCTGAGCGAGGAGCGTCTTGAACGTGGTGTGTGAGGATCTTGAGAGGTATGACGTTAAGCTCAAAGCCAGCAGCGATAGCCCAGCTGTATATACGATCAATTGTACGTGGTTTGATGCCAGGAAGCTCTGAGACTTGAGAGGTTGACTTGCTAACAGGCGGAGTTTTCATTGTAACTACAGGAGTACGCATATACACGCCAGTATTAGGCGCCATGGTTGATCAGAAGAGAGATCAGATAGCTCCAGCTTCAGGCAATTTGGTGCCGAACGCTGGGCGTTGTGGTGGCGTTCTCAGCGTCAGACAGAACATTTGAAAGGCACCTCCGTATGCGCCCGTAAGTCCTAGATAGTTAGGTATGACTAGATGCTAGTACTTAGGTTGCGCAGTTCTGTAACAAGTAGCTACCAAACTATTTTTTCCAACTGGAGCTGCTCAACGTGACCGTGGAAGGTAATATCCTTACCATTGTAACGACCAGTCCCCTCACCGTACGATTCCATGATGGTAATGTACCTGCCTTTCTGCTCGGGTATTGGCTCCAACTCGCCATCCTTGAACCACTTCTCGAATGTGAAGTTCGAATCAATGGCTGGCAGATCCAGGAAGAATTTTGTGAAGTACTGCAGACCCGTTTCGACACTGATGTGAACGCCGGTAAACTTGGAGTTGGGACCAACGGGGAGGGTCTGGTGCAAGCCGTTCGGGCTCCAGATTGAAGCAAACGAGATCCTGCTGACGCCTTCAGCATCAGGCTCCATGCACCAAGATATTACAACTTCGCCCGATTCAAGGAAGAACCACAGAGCAACATAGCCTTTGCCGCACTGAAAGTTGCCCCACTGTCTTTCGAAAAGTGAGAATGATTTTTCTGTGTCGATCTCTTGCTCGATACCGTCCACGGTAATGGTTCCGGTAACCCTGGTTGTAGGGTTTGCCTAGATGTAAAACATAAGCACTCAAACTTTTGGCAGGTTAATGATTGTGCTTACCCAATACCACGACCAGCCAGGAATAGCCGTTGAGAAATCCGGATCTGGTCCGCGACGCATCAGCTGGACTCCGCCCATGCCACCATAGTAGAAGTTGCCACCGGTTGGCCTAAGCGTGGTTTTCAACTTGACGCCTGATGCCTCTACATAATGGCGCGTTCCAGTCCACTTGTCTCCATCAGTTGGAGATATGATGCTTTGTGCATCACTCTTCATTGAAAGAGTCTGAGGACTTGCATCTCCCGAAATGAGCATCGAGCTTCCGCGTGACTTCTTCTCAGTGAGATCATTCAAAGACATGAATGAACCCAGCTTCTGGCTGCCTCGCATTCCCGCGTTGGTAGTCAGGTGATATTTTTTACCCTCTTTGGTGGTGATGTAATAGAGCATAAAGACACTAGGGCATTTCAGCGTGGAACTGGAATCTTGAAGATGTCAGAGCACTTACTTGTTCACGTTGTTTAGATCTTCAGTAACGTATGCAAGCGTTTCCCTGACATCATATCTGTTGCAGAGTGTCTTCGGAAGTCAGCTGCAGTCAATCGGCACTTGACGATGCTTAACTTACCCCGTCATTCTCGACGGTTGTCGGTGGGTAAGACGGGGGAGCCCAGGATTTGGAAGACTGTTTAGACATTTTGTGAGGATTAGTGAGCCGAAGTTATGACAGGTAGCTTTTGATAGCTCTCCTACTCGATGATCGATACAATGTTTATATACCCAGGGCTGGACATTATAACCGGTTTTCCACTAGATGCTCATGATCTTGGCTGGTGAGAGTATTCACGGCTCGGCACGACCGAAGAGTCTATTGCGACGTCCGATGAGGAAAGATGGAGTCTTGGGTAAATCTAAGCGTGTGGAGTCTGGACTGTCGTAATTCTACGAATGTTAAGAATAAATCTGGGCTCTCCAATCCGTGACCCTCCGCTCAACCTCCGCATGATCCTCCGTTCAACTAGGCCAAAATAGGCCTAGCGTATTCATACTGCGCCGAGCACGAGGCCCACTTTAGGACAAAAGCCTTTCCAAAAACTACTTCGCGAGACCAGCACAGCGGACCAATACGGAGGGTGGCGTTCAGTTGATAGGAGCTGAAGGCTCTGCAAGGGATATTTACGTTGTGGCCGGCTGACAAAGCAGTCGTCTCATATCGTGGCGAGTGAGTCGCCTCGTTGCATCGATGGGAAGAACAGCATTTCTCTACAAAGTGGCTTAACATCACGCGGCACATAAATCAGGGTCTGAAAGTTGCGGGTAGCTGGGTGACTTTCAAAAATGCCGTCATCGTCACGAGAGCGCAGTGGAACGCTACCTCTAGATTGACTCGCTGTGTATCGAACAAGGCGATGATGGTGAATTTCAGATTGGCGCATTGAGAATGGCGGATGTGTACAGCTGCGCGGTGGATCACTTTCGTGGTTTCTCGAAGCACCGAGACTGGAGAACATGCCACTGTCTTAAACGCCGGAAAACAGTACTACATTTGCGAGACCATTGACAACTTCAAGCAACATGTCCTCAGCGCTGGACAAGCTGCACAGTTACTTGGATTCATATGGCGTGAGAATGCTGTTGATGAACTTGGCAGAACAGGAATATCGGGTGAAGGGGTTTTCGGAACGTGGGACAATGGAAGGGAGCAAAGATGTTCAATCAAATGCCGATTTAGCACAGCTTTGAGTAGACACGGTTCAGGCGGTTCAAGCAACATGGAGCAAAGGCAGCAAACCAAAACGCACTGTACAGAGATTAAGTTTAGTGGACTGGAAGTCCGGGAAAGATGTTATCACAATTTAGCTTACGCCAGTCTATGTCCCCGTCAAGTTGGCGTGAAATTGCATCAGACACTTCACCTTTGACAAAAGGAGCCTTGGCGTTAGAAAATAGTACGCTGAATTGCTTTGTTAGCGATACCACTTACGTGTGAGTTTGTTCTAGAGAGAAAATAGTGAACACTATTTTTTGTTCAAGGTCGTGCATGGATTTGAGTTACATGAACGCTCGCTTGTGTAAACTGTTCTCTTACGTAAATTGCTTAATTCAGAGAGACATATAATAACCACTATTTCAATTTTCTAACATAGTCCAGGTGAACTGCTCTCCTGCGTAAGCCGCTGTCTTGCGTAAACTATTAAAAGAAGTGATAAACGTATTAATTATCTTCTTCTACAGGCGGCTAGTGGGGTGTGGCTCTTATATATATGTATGTTACCCCAATAATGCAGGAAAGTTTGTCTTGCGGGCTCGTTGCTGGAACTCGGTGGATGTGCCGAAAAGGTACCAAGTGTCTATTGCAGGAAATGCGGGGTGGCGGGGAGCGGAGAAAGCAGCCTAATCGCTTTCGGGAAAGGAGTTCCTCTCACTCCGACGGGGTAAACCGCTAGTGATTCCTCAAAGATCGGACAGTCCGGGGCCATCTCGACTTGCAGACCGCTGGGCGAATCCATTCTGAATCTCGGAATTCACCACCTATTGACCATCGATTCCAAGCGCCTCCTCGAAGCGCACTCCTCAATCTACCTCGCGGGAGCTCAATGGATGAGTCTCCACTGCCGTTGCCTGACTCGGCATCACGAACTCTTGCTTGTCCAACGTGCGGTCGCAGTTTTGCCCGACGAGAGCATCTCAAACGCCATTGTGCAACACATCTTCCCGCTGGAACTGGACCTTTCGTCTGCCAAATATGTGCCAAGTGCTTTGGGAGAAGCGACGTCCTCACACAGCATGAAGCAACCCATTCATTGACCAAGAGTGGCCGGAAGCAGAAGACGTTTCGTTCATGCACTGCCTGTGTTGTAGCCAAAGCACGATGCTCAACCGGATGGCCATGTTCTCGTTGTGCTGCTAAAAAGATAGATTGCTGTCCACAGACAAATCGGACTGATAGGTCAGAAATACAGAACCATTCCAGCGCACGGAATCGATTCTCAATGATGAGCCCAACCGATACGCAGTCAATGATCAATGCCTGCTATACACCTCCATCTACAGCAAGCCAGCATGCATCAGAAGAAGAGCGGCTTCAGTCCCCATCGGGTGTACCTTCGAGCCACTTTGGTGCTAGTATGACCGAACAATTGAACATGCACCTGGTGGAGGAGCCTGCAGACCCTATATCTCACAGTGCGCCTCTAGCGGTGCAAGACTTGGATGCCAACTCTACCTTGCTTCATACGGAGACTATCGCATCCCTACGTGCACAAGGCGACTTGAATACCGGCTCAACCGCGTCCCAAGCAAAAGACCTGTATCTTAACGGCAATGGAGCTCGCCTGCCCAAAGTTAGGCGAGCCAAGGCGACTCGGAAGCAGAGTAGTATTTTACATTTACCCGCCAACCAATATGGCTCATTTGCTTTCCCAGTTTCAAGGTCGACAACTCCAGACTTGGAAGATAAGTCTCTACAAATTAGAGCTTTCTTGATGGAGGGAACATGGCAAGACATGCTGGAGAAGTTTCAGCGATATTGTCTAACTCCCTCGGCCCTCTTTCCACCTTTTACATCAAGCGAATTTCCCAGCCGTAGGGAGTTTGAAGTAATGATATCAACTCATTTCGATTCCTTCCATCAGGTGTTGCCTATCATTCATATGCCAACATTATCTCTTGGTTGCTCAAACTGGATTCTTGCTCTCGGTATAGCGACTTCTGGTGCTCACTTTGTCGAGAGAAACTCGAAGTCTGAGCTTGTAGCAGCCATGCACGAATTCCTTCAAAGGGCTTTGATACATGAGGTCAATAAGTATTCCCTAGCTCGAAGATAACGGCTGATGTTTTTAGGGCGATCGCACAAATTCTTCTCTCAATGAGATAGTGACTGTTAAAATTCTTCATTCGGTTGGTATGATGTTCTCGGGAAGTGAAGAGCTCGTGCAAAGGGCCAGGAGATGGCGAATGGACTTGATCAGCAGTTTTCACGATAACAATGCTTCTGAACCAATGCCAACTGCCTCATTCCATGACCAAGCTGACTTGCCAAGGGCTTGGTTGAGCTGGGCGGGAACCGAGCACAGGCGGAGATCAGCATACGCCATCTGGGTACGTAAATCAGGACACAAGCAAGACTCTAAAGCTAAAAATGTAGATGATTGATTCAATGTGGGGGTATTTGCTCGAGGAACACTCTTTCTTGTCTTCAAAGTTACCCGAAATGCCCTTACCGTGTGCTGAAGTGCTATGGGAGGCAAATACTGCCAATCAGTGGTGCGAGGTCACGAAATTTGCAGATGGTAAGTTCCCCAGCGATTTTGCGCGGGTGTTTCTGACGATCTACAGCTACACCGTCAATGAAAGATGCAGTGGAAAAGATCTTCATACATAGAGAGGTTCAGTCTACTCTTGGGGAGTATAGCCGTGTTCTACTTGTACATGGGCTTTATCACCACATGGCACACATAAGAAATCTACTTCAGAGCGAAGCAAATTGGGCCGGGCCGACTGAGATTGCCGAGGAGCTGCCCTGGACCATATGGCCGCCAACTGTCTCCTCGTACCGTAGTTGGCGCGAAGCGACATGTGACTGTTTAGATGTCCTTCACTGGAGAGCGAACAGCGTGACTGGTGCTGCTTCAGGTCTTGAGCATCCAACGATCGCACACCTGCATCTTTCGCGGATTGTTCTTCTCGCTCCAATCTCCTATATCAGAGCATTAGCAAAGTCAGCCATAGATTCAAATGATGGTGTGCATCCAGAGAAGACTACTGTTGCGGCGGCAAAAGTTAGAAGTTGGGTCGAAGATGATTGTCACAAGGCTCGACTCTGCATTATTCATGCCGGAGTGACATTCTGGCACTTGAGGAGATTTAGTGTTGGTGCATTCTACGAGACAGACGCGGTCGTCCTTGCAGCTCTGACTCTCTGGGCATTTGCCCTTTTCTCCGGACAACCTGCAGTGGATGTATTCAGCCCAGATAGTCAGGGGACGGCTTCAGCAACAGATAATCCTCTACCGGCGTCCATTAATTTGGACAGACCATGCGATGACGAGCTTGTTCAGTCTTTCATTGAAGAAGGCACACGAATACCTGCCATGATTGGCGGTGTGGGAGAGATATGTTCACCAATGGGTCCTAGACGTATCCTATGGCAAGCCATGGATATATTGCGCGGCTTTCACAATTGGGGGAACACTACTCGATCCTTGCAATTTCTTCACGACCTGTCACAAGTGCAATTGTCAGGCGACTTTGCATAAGCTCAATCTGAAAAACGATTCAATTCTATCTCTAGTTAACAACTTCAATCATCCTTAAGAAACCTCCTTCAATCCCACTCGCATCTGTCCCCTCCCGCCTCGGTTGGCGCGCAAGTAGTATGGGAGAAGCCAGAGATCAGTATTGCTTCCGTCCACCTTCGACTCGAGTGGCCGATAGATGATCGGAGCTGACCAAGGCATTGGAACAGGCTTGATTTCTGATAACGAGACCCCTCCCGAGACTTTGAGGGCGATGTAGCTTTCACTCATCGGCATATCATTTCGTTTCTCTTCGGTTATCTGCATGATCTTGGTATCCAAGCACACGGACTTGAAGTGGTCCTCAACCCAAGGATTATCGACATCTTCGATACAGTATACCAGAGGACCGCGAGCGAGTGCGACGACTCCTGGGCTGGAACGGCTTTGTGTGATTGTGCGCACTTTCAAGGGAATCGTGAGACAGAACCCAGAGGTTGCGCATTGTTGGAGGTAATCTGTAGATAGCTCAAGATACCCAGCTTGAGGTGTAGAGGCGGTTTTTGGTGAGATCTACGGAATCATCAGCCTTTGAGTAAACATCATTGTGCAAGCTTTCACGTACCGACCAACCCTCTGCCCAAGACGGTATTCTGACCCTCAGGATGACGTCGACCTCTCGGGGACAGGTGGTTTTGAAAGTAACATGTTCCTCCCATGGATACTTGGATTCCTGCACTAGTTCTACCACACCGTGCTTGGTTGGCACGTTGAGTGTGGCTGAGGTGAAAAGATGAATATTGACCACCACCTGCGTGCGCTCTTGCGCTTTCTCAACGGTTGAACTCCATATAAATCCGCCGATGGACCCTAACAGGCGTGAGACATTCGGTGGGCAGCAAGCGCAAGTGAACCAGTCCTCGCGCTTTGACAGATCTTCGTCGCTGCTTCCCAGCTGATTGACGTACGTGAATTTCTTACCACAGCGACTCATCCCAGTCAAGACCGTATTGTACAGCGCCAGTTCCAAGACATCTGCATACTTATAGTCGAGCTGCAGATTGAGCATACGTTCTCCAAGCAGCACGATCCCAATCGATGCGCATGTCTCGTTGTAACAGCCACCTTCATCTGTGCTTTGAGGAAGGAAGTCATTCGCTCCAAATCCTTCCCACTGCCTCATCGCGCCGATACCACCAGTCACTGACATCTTTCTGGACACCATGTTCTCCCACAGGGCTGTCAACGCT
Source organism: Pyrenochaeta sp. DS3sAY3a (assembly GCA_001644535.1). NCBI lineage: Eukaryota > Fungi > Ascomycota > Dothideomycetes > Pleosporales > Cucurbitariaceae > Pyrenochaeta > Pyrenochaeta sp. DS3sAY3a. Next base: position 22,841 of record KV441651.1, on the reverse strand, counting down.
TCCTTGTAGGCGGTTGAGTCATTCTTCATTGCAATTGAAGTTGATCTCGCCATAGCCGTCATGTCGGCAACAGCGGTCAAGAGATACATGGCACGCACCGAATGGCCGACAATCTCGCGTTGTTGTACTATAGGCACGTGTGCCTGTTGGTACCAGTATGATTTTGGCTGAGGGTAATAATTCGGACGCTCATAAGGTCTTTCTCCTCGTTTCTCAGCTTCTACATCGTAGAAATGCCGTCCCTCACAGCCTTGTGAGTTTCCCCGCTCTTCAATGAAATATCTCGCTAATTCCAAGTGGCGCGGGTCCTGTGTATGAGAGTAGAGGCGCAGTAACGCAAGCTCAATCTCAGGATGACCTGGATAGCCATGGATCTGCTGGTCTCTGGGGCCAAAGGTATTGAACATAAGTTCAACGTACTTGAGGATCGGATTTAGAAGCCTCCCGTTGTTGTACAGATGCTCATGTGCTAACGCTGCCTCAATGAGGTGGCCCGCGTTGTACAGCTCGTGCAAATCGCGGAGATTCGTGTACCTCTGCGCAGGGGCGATGACCGTGAAATGAATATTCAGGTACCCATCGGGCAATTGTGCACTCCTAATCATTTCGACCAGCTCCTGAACAGCGTCTTCAATGTTTTGATCTTTGTTGTCATGTAGGAAATAGCAGGCGCTTTCGATCCATTTGGCTACATCGCTGTCCCAGAATAAATGATTTGGAATGGGCCAATGGTCTGGCTCGTCGTCGTAGCATTTCTCATGCTGCAGTTTGAATGCATTGTAGCGGCCTGTAGACTTCAAGATGTCCAATTGTAAAGGAATCGTGGTGTTCCAAATGATTCGTCTCGTGTGTCCCAGGAGAGAGTCATCTTTTAAAGTCGTCCATGGAAACGAAACTTGCGGATATGTTGATTCTTTCAATGTCATTGTTGCGAGGTAATGGTATGAAATACACACGGCTTGCAAAGAGAAACAGTCGCAAAGCAGCCGAGATAGCAGACCATCGAGATTTTAGCCCGGTCATTACTGCCTGCTTTGCGACGCCGCACCTCCGAGCTAGTTGAGTCTCCGTGCATTCACCGTGGCCCGCAATCTCGCATTCAGTCCGATGGGTTAGTGCGTTGGGCCCCGCCCGCCACTCCAGGTGGTTTGGAAGAGGAATTCGCGCTAACCCATCGGACCTCGCGACGCCCCGGACTCGTGAACTGTGGGGAAATACTAAGAAATAACGCTACCCCAGTGGATGCCACCGGCCTTTTTGTCGTGAGCTCGAATGATCTTTTGGATCATGGCGCCGCGAAGGTTTAAGCAAGAATTGCAGCCACATTATTCCAAGGGTGGACGCCCCATCGGAGCTGATGATTGCAGCACGGGCTGCTTGCCGACATCCTAAGACACTCGAGGCATCTTGGAGGGATATATAAAGAATACAGGACCAAGAAGCAACCATCACAGCCCTCGAACACCGATCTTCTCGATCTCAAGACTTTACCTCGAAAGTCAGCGTGATTCTGCCCTCTCGATAACCAAGACAACATGGCGAACAACATTGTGCCTACGGCACATGATCTGAAAGGCACAGACCTTACCCAACATGAGCTTGTCGAGCTAGTTCATCAGGCCGAACAGTCGGACGCAGCAGATCGACAGTTAACCATACGACAAGCTCTCAAGCAGTACAAGGCGGCAACCTTTTGGGCTATGATCCTATCTACGAGCTTGATCATGGAAGGCTTCGATCTGGTGACCGTACGTTTCCAATATAGAAGGAGAAGCTGGAAACTTGAAAACTAATGCACGTACATAGATCAATTCGTTCTATGGCCAAGAACAATTCCAAAACAAATTCGGCGTCGATGTTCCCGGATCGCCTGGCAAGAAAGCCATTTCACCCAGTTGGCAATCCGGACTGTCGAATTCTGCAGTCGTTGGCCAGCTTGCTGGTCTCTGCATCAACATGTGGGCACAAGATCGTTTCGGTTGTCGGCTGACCATGATGTTCTTCATGGCGTGGCTGGCGATGGCAATCTTCATTCCATTCTTTGCTCCATCCTTGTCCGTACTGGCCTTTGGTGAGGCTATGTGTGGGATCGCTTGGGGCGTCTTCCAGGTAATTCTCTTGGTTTTAAACTGCGTTGGCTTCACACTAATCACATCAGACCTTGTCTACCTCGTACGCATGCGAAGTCGTTCCTACTATTCTTCGCCCTTATGTCACCGCTTACGTATGCATGTGCTGGGGTGCCGGCATCCTGCTATCCTCTGGAGTCATCAAAGGAGTCTCGGCAAGTCTTAGTGGTGATATCGCATGGCGTTTACCTTTTGCTCTTCAATGGGTTTGGCCAGTTCCACTGTTCCTCGCTGCATATTTCGCTCCCGAATCACCATGGAACGCTGTTCGACGAGGAAATACTGAGGAAGCTAAGGACAGTCTGATGAGGTTGTTGCCAAATGGAGCGGATAAAGAGCAGCGTGTTGCAAGAACGATGGCATACATTGAGTATACCACGAGACTAGAGGAGCGAGAGGGAGCAGGTCTTCGTTTCTTGGACTGCTTCAAGGGGCCTAATCTCAGAAGAACAGAGATTGTAAGTTGTCGTTTCGCATAAAAATTGAAACCAGTCTATTAATCGGACTAGAACTGCGTTGTCTGGGCTGCACAGATACTATGTGGTAATGCCATCCTTGGCTTCTCAGTTGTTTTCCTCGAAAGTGCCGGATTTAGTCCAGAGCAGGCTTTCGACGTGAACATTGCGCTATCCGCGTGCTACATCATTGGCGGTGTCATCTGTTGGTTCCTTATGCCCCGACTGGGTCGAGCGACAATTTATATGGGCGGATTGACTTTCATGTTCCTCTGCCTTGTCGCAATTGGAGGCCTTGGGTTCTCGAAGTCGCATGATGCCAAAGTCGGCGTCGCTGTGCTGTTCGTCATCTCCACGCTCGCAAACATGATAACCGTCGGTCCAGTTTGCTACCCGATTGTCGCTGAAACGCCATCTGGGCAACTAAGATACAAGACGATCACAATCGGTCGTTTCGTCTACAACCTTACTGGAATCTTCTCCAACTCGGTGACGCCCAGAATGGTATCACCTATCGGTGAGTATACGCAGTCAATCTTAAACTCTGGACATTTCTGATTTGTGCAAGGTTGGAACTGGGGTGCAAAAGCCGCATTGTTTTACGCCGGAACAAACCTTCTCTGCAATATCTGGTGCTGGTTCCGCTTGCCCGAGACGAAAGATCGCACATTCGGCGAGATTGATCTGCTATTCGAGCATGGAGTCTCTGCTCGCAAGTTTAAGCATTCTCAAGTAAACCGCAAGTCTTCCTTTCTAGTTTTTGTATCAAAGCTAATACGCTGTTGTCACAGAATTTGCTATTGTATCTTTGGAGCAAAGCAGCCTCGTTCTCGAAGAGAAGAATACTACTAACTATATCGCATCGCTCTAGTGTTACAAGATAAGGCCTAGCATAGGCCTACCTCTACTATGCAATTAGTTATGATACATCTGTTATAAGAAAAACTCAAATTGTTCAACAGCTGTAAATACCTCGATTTACAATGTCAAACATGCCCATAGTGAAGAAGAAAAAGATGTTCTTAGACAGTATTCACATTTCTGATCTTTAGATTACCAACCAGACGCTTGAAGAGCAACATGGTGGCAAGTCTATCACTCTAGATGTTTGCTTGCGCTTTGCCTGGAGTCCTTATCACCTTTCTGTTTACGAACTCGATGATTCCAAGCTGGCCACCAAGCTCGCGGCCGAAGCCCGAGTTTTTGACACCGCCAAAGGGAAGCTCGCTCGTAGTACTCACGCCGGAGTTGACAAAGACCATGCCGCACTCGAGCCGCCTGGCGATTTGCTCGGCGTGGCCGTCGTCGGCGCAATAGACTGTCGCGCCCAATCCGAACTGGGTGGCGTTTGCGATTTGGACGGCGTGGTCTTCGCTGTGGGCCGTGTAGAGAGAAAAGATGGGGCCAAACGTCTCTTGCTGGAACAAGGGATTCTCGGGCGTGATGTTGGCGATGACGGTGGGCTCGAGATAGAAGCCAGGACGGGGGATGCGCTTGCCGCCCGCGACGACGCGGCCGCCGTGCTTTTGGGCCTCGTCGATCTGGGCCAGGAGCAGCTCGAGGGCGCGCGCCGACGCGATGGGCCCCAGCGACGTCTGGCTCAGCGTCGGCTCGCCGGGCGCAAAGCGCTGCAGCCGCGCAACGAGGCCGTCGGCAAATTCCCGTGCCCGCTGCTCGCCGACGACGATGAAGCGCTTGGCCGCAGCGCACGCCTGACCCATGCACAGCATGCGGCCCTGCACGGCCGCCTCAATGGCCGTGTCCATGGCGGCATCCTCGAGCACCAGGAACGGGTCGCTGCCACCCAGCTCCAGCACGACCTTCTTCAGCTGCCTGCCCGCCCGCTCTGCCACGGCCGCACCCGCCCGCTCGCTGCCCGTCAGCGTCACGCCGCGCACGCGAAAGTCGTCGATGAGCATGCCGACCTGGTCGACGCTGCAGAGCAGGTTGGTGTAGACGCCCGCCGGCGCCCCAGCCTGCGCAAACAGGTCAGCGAAGCCAAGCCCGCATTGAGGCGTGCTCGGGGCCGACTTGGCGACGACGACATTGCCTGCCATCAGCTGCGGCCCGGCCACGCGTGCGAGCTGGTAGTACGGGAAATTCCACGGCTCGATGGCCAGTATCACGCCCAACGGCTCCGACACGACGAGGGCTCCACCGCATTCACGCTCTACAGGCGCCAGGAACTCTTCGGCGTGGGCTGCATAGTGCCCCAGGATGTCGACGCACACCGAGATCTCCCATCGCGCCTGGTCGATGAGCTTGCCCGTCTCCATCGTGATCAGCTGAGCGTGTTTCTCCGACTGCTCCTCCAGAAGAGTGGCTGCCTTGGACACCACCTCGCCACGCTGCGCAAAAGACATGTTGCGCCAGACGTTCTGGTAACACTCGTGTGCGGCGTCGAGAGCCTGGAGCACATCCTCGTTGCATGCCAGAGGAAACGTGTGCAGGACCTTTTCCGACGTAGGGTCGATGGTCTGGTACACGTCTGGAGAAGTCATAATTACTGAATCGACCTTTCAAATTCCGGGCTTGGCTTGATTGCGCGAGAACCAAAATGAACCTATTGGTAAATGGAGACAGTCCCAGGCTAGCACGAGCGTTTATATGTTGAGAAAATCCGTTTGCGATTGCATTCTCCTTTGGGAGTACTACGTCCTCGGTACGACAACACGACACGACTCAAGCAGTCGAGCTCCCACGACCCGTAGAGATCCTGAGAGACCAATGTATGGCCAGATAGCCGTCTAATCTGCGGCCGGGACCGCAATGTGGAAAGCCCGGACGCAGCGGCGCAAGCAATCGACAATGTACGATGCCAAGCAGCCTAGACGGGTGCGTGCCGTGCCTAGGGTGCTCTGCGAGTCTCCTGTAAGTCTGTAACGCAACCCCTGGCCGCTTGGCGACTAGTCTAGTCTTTCCCCGCAGTTCCAGCAAAGCGGGGACCCCGCGGGCGGGGACCAAGGAGAGCGTCACGTGTAGCCTAACCTAGCTTCACTGAGGCTGCGATTGAAGTGACAGCCTGCGCCCAGTGCTCGTGCTCTTCGGATAAAACCACTCTCGACGGCACAAAATACCTTGGCCCCCTCAAAAGCAAAACGCGTTGCGGACTATGGCTGGCTCCGACTGGAAGCATCGGTTCAACAAGAAGCAGCTGGAAAGAAAGCGCTTGAGCGACAAGATCAGTCAGAGGCGCACCAGGCAACAGTCGAAGCGGACCATCGCGGAACTGGAATGTCGACTGCGTCTCGCGCGCGATGGCCATGTAGCCACTCTGATCAACCGCATGCAGCAGGAGAATGCTCTGCTTCGAACAAAGATATGGCGATATCGCTTCCAAATGGAAACCATGTTCATCCAGAGCAAGGAGTGTTTACTGCACGACGACGACTCTTGGAGTGATCTAAACGCCCCTATTCTCATACCAAAACCCCCCAACCTGAATGACACTATTCATCCACCCGAGCCACTAATACCCTCAACCCCAGACGCCCAAGTCGAGCGCAAATGCCTGGCCAGGCTGTTCAAAATCCAGCCATCGCTGTTCGTTGAACTTGCCGGCCTCATGGGTAGCACCAACGACGTGGATGGCCAAGTCGCCGCCAATAACCTTCTCGAGTCGATTATGATGTGGAAAGCCAAGTTTGCATTTGTGAAAAACGAGTTCGCGGTCCTGATTGCCTCTCTGAATCTTGATCAGGAGCCATTCTATCTTACCTCCGGTATGTTTGCTTGTTCCTGTGGGATGGCCTGGAATAATTTTCCTGCAGAAAAAGTCCATGAGCAAGCGTTGTCGAGATATGTATACCAGGACATCCTTCAGAATCTTCTGTACGGCGAAGAAATCGCCCCCCGAGACCTGCGGCCGGACGACAAGATTCCTGAGGAACAGATGTCGAAAATGCAATATCAGCGCCGAGCCATAGCCTATTGCGCTTACGAAACCGTATGGGCGTGGAGAGAATGTTTCAAATCGAGCCTGGAGTATGCGGCGAGCTTCTGGGCTCAGTACAGATACTTCATGGTCTGCTAGCCCCTGAAGCGAGCCGCAGATTATTCACGGGGCTGACGGGTTCACAGCTCATCGCCTTCCCAACCATTGAAAACTACCACAAGTGTCCGTCGTGGCGACGCCCCATCGCGACGCAATTCAATCATGATCATCCATCGATCCTTGACCTGATTATCTGGTACGTAGAAATTCCTGGATGCCTTGATCTCGAACCGCTGATCCGAATTTCTATCCAGGCCGAAACTTCGTGCAAAACTTGTCCTCACGTGGCAACAATACGAGCTTCCTGCGCTGTGCCTGTCCCTCGCCCAGAGTTTCGAATTCACAGGAAAGCAGGTGGACATCGCAACCGCCATCCGACTACAGGCCGACTCTTCGGACCTCATCCTCGAAGAGTCGTTCGAGCGGGCGGTGCATGACCTTCAAAACTTCACCGCGGCGGGCGCACCATTCACCGCACAATATCCAGAGCTCGGTAATATGACTGTACTAGAGTTCAAGCCGCTACAATGCCTGGGGAGTCCTCTGCTTGACCAATCTTGTGTGGCGTCGTATAATTACTTCGGGCATCAGAATCAATTGTCTAGTGAGGAAAATGTCCAGACATCCCCGGATGCATCGTCCGAGCAGCAATCCGAAGATTTGGATTCTGCGCTTCTTAGCATAGACCTGCCGGACCTTGTCATAGATTCTTCGACTGATATTTCGGGTTCGCTTGGCTTTGATTGGTACACAGAATCGCTGCAGGATCAGGAGTTCGAAGCCATATCCCGACAGTTTGGTGAGAAGGGGCATCCGGGAGGCTCTTTTGTCGACGTGTCACCGTTCACGAACATGATCGGGCTTGGGAACATTGAACATGGCTGGACGTGATCGCAGTTGCGAGATAAGGTGCTCTTTTGGAAGTAGCGACCGTATTAACGCTATTTGTTCCCATGACGAATCGACTGCCGGGATCTTGGCTCTCTGAGCAGTGCTTGTAAATATACAAAGATGGAAGTCTGTGAGAAGCCGCCCACTAAGGGGGAATGTATTGGCCATTTAGAATCCTGCCCATCTGGCGGGAAAAGGTTCATGTGCCTAGTACATCTCGAAATTTTCCTTGAAAAACCAAACCCTAGTCATGCCGATGTGCTAGCTCATGCAGGGCACGCGGCCGGCATCAGAATCGCATCGTAATAACACGACAGCGAAAGTATGGCCAATTGGAAAGATTAAGATTGAGAATCAAAAGGTACGTTCGCACCATTCGTTAGAAGCAGGACTTGTTCACAATGGAAAACGACAAAATCTACCCAGCAAACGAAATTCGGAAGCACACGGACAAAGGCGACCTATGGCTTGTCATCCACAACTCTGTGTATAACGTCAGCGAGTTCATGGAAGACCATCCGTACGTAACCCCGCCATTCTCAGGAAAGTTACGGATTACTGCTAACTCAAGCCAAAAGCGGCGGCGCAGATGCTCTACTTGATCAAGGCGGAGTCGATGCGACAAGCGCTTTTGAAGACGTTGGCCACAGCGATGATGCCCGCAAAATGATGGAGGACCTCAGGATTGGCAAAGCTGACGAATTGGTGAGATTGCTTCTCTGGAACTCCAGATAGCGGTGACATGCATAATGAGTTGCCTCATGTTTGCTTTGCAACTGCGGTCGTTGTTTGGTGGCTAACCGTCACATTTGCAGCCGCCAGACACTCGAACATCTTCGGCCGACTTCATGAAGCTGGATCGGCCTACGTCGACGTCTATTTATACTAGGGTGTTCTTGGTCCTCCTCGTGGTCATAGCACTGTGGTACGCGTTGTTGTAGTGGTAGGATCTATGACGGAAAGACCAATGCGAAATGCAGCTGTCAGTGAACGACCTGTGGCGGAATCATGTTCAACAAAAAGATGAGACTTGGAAGCTTTGATGGCCATAGATGTAGTCGCGAGAAGCCATCGATCAAGAGTACCTTGAAATGGTTTACCTCCTCCGCCTCATATTGATCTCTCCTCTCTCTCTATCAACTTGAAGTTAGGGCATACTTTTTTCTGCATTGTCTAACTTGAATAATGAGTTACATTCTAGTCACTCTCTACACGAAGTACTCTTTCAAATCCTCCGGAATCTGGTCAGTGCGGTCCTTGAACTCGATGACCACCTTGTTCAAAGGATTTCGACTGGCGCAATAGAACAATCCCTGCTGAATCTCCGTCCATGTAGTGTTTCCCAGGCTCATATCAAAGCGCATCAAGAGAAGAGCCAGAAGCGTCTTGACTTCGTTGGCTGCAAAGAACCGGCCAGGGCACGCATGTTTTCCATGACCGAAATGAAGGTTCTTGTCGCTTGTCATGACGTATTGATGCTTGAGCTCCTCTCCTTCCCTAAGGCGTAGGCGATACATGCGCCAAGGGTCGAAAACATGTGGATTTTCAAAGGTCTCGTCTTCCATGTGGTAGGCAATCTGATTCGTGAACATATGGGTCCCTTTTGGAACGAAGGTGCCGTCCTTGAAGCGCCAATCTCGAAGAGCGACTCTAGCATTCTTCACTGCAGGGCACAGTCAGACTGGGATGTGAGCAAGTATGGAGAATCTTACGAGAAGCGTTGGGTTGAATTCTACCACACTCGGTCATGAAGCTGTCCAGCTTGTAGAGCAACGTCAACGTCTGCTTCGACCAGCCGCCTTCTTTCCGGAAAACGTCAATGATCTCCTGTCGTAGCTCGTTCTGGAACTCCGGAAAGGCGATGACGGCGTAGAGGACCTCGGCAAATGTAGTGCTGCTCGTGTGGACTGCTGCGATGTTGATGTGCAACATTCGGTAGAACAGACGGTTCGGGTCAAGCTCAGTATCGCTCGCGTAGTCTATGACCCACTGAACCATGTCGTCCTCTTTCGGTCGTGTCTTTGAAGTTCCGGACGCACGTGCAGCTTTCTCTGCAGACACTCGCTCCTCAATCAAGGGCATCAACAGTTTCCGAGCGAGTGCCTGAGATTTGTACAGGTTTGTCGACCACCACATGACGACAGGTTTGAAAAAGTCGGGCCATTTCCGTACCTTGTCCGCTCCGCCGAACATGACGAATGTGTAGTCAATGGACAATTTGTGGAACTCCTCATTACGCGTCAATGGGATATTGAACAAGAGCCTGTTGGCTGTCCTTGTGACCACGTTGAAGCACATGTTAAGACCATTCATTCGGGTCGGTTCTGGAGCATGCACATGTTAGACGGATGCTCTACTTCACAAAAGCGATATGGTTGGATCGCACCTTTTCCGGAGCCTATGAATGCAGCGATGGCCAGCTTGGCCTCGTCGACAATATCGCCGAGCTTGGGTCCAAGGGCTTGCGTCAATGATTTTTTTATTGGGAGATCGAAGTGGAATTGGTCGTCCGCGCAGACCCTGTGAAGGGTGTGATCTACTTGCATGAACTACCTGAAGTTAAAAAGACCCGTCTCCCGAGGAGAGAACTACGTACCACGTTGCTGGCAGCCAGAGCGCTAACATGAGTATCCGGGGCCCGGACCAGTTCGTCAAAATACTTTTGCGCAACAATGTAACGTACGCCTTCAGGAGTGTCGAGCAGATAGTTGATGCCATGCTTCGAATACCGCTCCCAGCCTACCTGCAGGATTTCCATTGAGTTTCGGGCAAACGTTGCGTGATCTTCGAGTCGCCCGAGACTCCTGGGTTTGTTCGAGATCCTCAGCCATGGCGCGTCTGGATACCTAGGGCGACTAGCCAGTATAGACCACCCCACGAATCCAAGGAGAACGATGGAGACGGCGATGGCAAGCGAGAGTTTGTTGCCCTCCGCGCTTGCTGTAGTAAGGCCTTCCATGAGTGGTAATGATTTGAAGGCAGGGCGACGACCAGAAAAATATGGTCACCTTGGTGATTACAGCAGATGGTTTAGACTGCTCCCGTTGGTCTTTCTGCTGCAGTATCGTACATTTTCATCAATTGCCACCCGGCTTGTAGTTGACGCAGAAGCCTAGATGGTCGCTGTACTCAGTGTCGTAAAAAAACGACAAACAGGCGGGACTGGACGACTAACCAGGACGAGCATTAGCTGATTAGACCAGGTGAGGCAAAGGTCACGCGGAGAGTCGTGCGGAGGGTCGGAAACTACCCTGGCACCAAGTAATGTGCCCCGCAGAACACGTGAACCTCTCAAAGACCACGGCTTAGCAAACCCTCGACGACAACTTGTTCTCCTCTCGTTTCAAGACCATCCCTTGAATTCGTGTGAGTTGTGGTATAATAGTTACTAGACCAAAGATGGAAGCGGGCGACGGCCGTCGTCTGGCGAAGAGGGTCCGGAGGGAAGCAGGCGACGCACCGAGAAGCCGGGTTACCGAGCTGGAAGAAGAATGGGAAGGCATTCTCGAGAAGGAGAACAATCTTCTCCTGAATCGTCTCCTCAAGGAAAATCGAATGTTGGAACGTACATTCCAGCAATTCCAGACCAAGATGGAGAGCATTCTCCTGTGCAGCAAGGAGTGTCTCGAAAGCTCGCAAGATGTACGACTAGACAACAGAATCCGCGGTTCTCAGGACTCCGACGCCATGCAGCAGATCACAAACCAAGAATATTCTCTGCCTGACGCGACTATCATACTGGCGGCCAAGGATCCCTCGGTTTCTCGAGAGAATCTGCCCATCATCAGCCTCAGTCCTTCCATCATCTATCATGCTGCTGCCATTGCCAGTCGTGGCCTAGATGCAGATCAAGACATTACTCCAAATGACCTGTGCGAGTCCATCATGGCTTGGAAGATGAGAAGCGGACAACGCTGGGACTTTCGGTTTCTCCTGACTCACTTCCAATGGAACGAAATTTCAGCTTTATTGGAAAAAGGTGCCGAATACCACTATGCATTATGTCTGCAGTAGAGGCTGACCCCTTGAAAATTAGACATGATAGCTAGGCTCTTGCATGCTCCGAACTTCTACTCTCTCCTTTTGGATAGCGTGTTGAATGGAACGGAGCTTGACGAAAGCGCAATAGAAGAATGTCCTCTGCCTGGGCAAAGACCGAACTCAGCTACCATGACGCACCAGCGTCGTAGCGTTTCATTCTGTGCATATGTACTTGTCCAGCAATACCGGCCCTTTATGACGTCTCAGCTGACCTCCGTGGCAACCTTCTGGTTACTGTTAAACTTCCTGATAGTATGTCTTCTCACGCCGAGCGCGCACAGTTCACTTCCAATTATGTGTCTTAGTTCTTGACGTTCCCGACGGAAGAGAATCTGCGGAAAATCCCTTCGTGGCTGTGGCCTACAAAGGAGCAACTCCTGCAAAGCCATCCGGGGGTGCTTGATTTCATAATCTGGTACGAGAAGTTCTTCCCGTATTTTACACCCAACGACTAATCACACCCACCAGGCCCGAAATGAGATCGGCTTTGGTGGAAAAGTGGGAGTTGTATCAGCTGCCAGAGCTACTGGCCGATCTAACATACAATCTCGAGTTTCATGGCGGACCACCCGGTTTCGATCAAGCCTTGATAAGAACGACTCGCGACGGAGCGCATTTGGAGATCGATCCCGCCCTCGAGAAATTGATCTTTGACCGAAGCAACCATCGAATCAGACTGCCGATCTGTCAGAAATACCCAGAGCTCGCACAATACGTTGGCTTGTGTAATGAGCCAATCACTCGCGCATAGAAAGAAATAGCAGGGTTATAGACCCAGAAAGGACATTATGATGTGTGATATCTCCAAGTATGCAGCCATGAGTGGTCAATGTGTCAAGATTTTGCTCCAAAATAGCCCCAATGATGCCACTCCTCCGACGTCAAAAGATTGCCGTCGGTGTCTGCGAAATAGTAGTACTCGGAATCCCCCCAGCCTACGCAGACTAAGATGACGTCAGCTGGAGACAAATCACAGGCGCATTCGGGGGCCTACTTGTGTTGTGTGGAATCAAAATCTTATGGCCGCACCGTCTGGATCTTTCAAGATCCTTTTCTTTGGTCGGGGTCCGGAAACAGAATCGGACAATGCCCCTCTGCTGCCAATTTGGATTGGCACTGAGACTTGGATCCTGCAATGTGTCTATCAATCTTCATTAGGCTACTATACTGGAAACAACGGAAATGCTCTTACCTGGTTTGTATTCCAGCAGCTCGAGATGCATAGTGCTGGGATCTTTGCCATCCCAAAGAAAGAAGCACTCCTTGCTATCCTCCATTAACATTCCCATCGAGTCTTTGTGCTCTTTCGCAAACTTGTCTAGATCATACGGATAAAAGCCGATTCCCTCTCGGAAGTCGACTCTGTTATCATGGAAGAGACCAAAGCTCTTGTAGAATGGCAACTGTTCTTTTACGTCATCTGAGCACAGCATGAAGTGCAACCAAGCTTTTTCGGTGGGCGGAGGAATCGCATTCCCTGTCGAGAAGAAGGAGCCACCTGCATCAACCTCAACAATCTCAAAGAACACGCCATAAGGATCGATCATGAGAGCAGACGTCGTTTTTCCCCAGCCGCGCTGAACAGCTATCGGGTTGTGAAGAATCTTGACCTTGGGAAAGTCTTTCTTAATCCGAGCGAGCTCGGTGTCCACGGATTTGACAAGGAATGCATGAGCTCGAGATCCCAACTGATCATATAGTGCTGGCCAGCTGGGCCCATGCTTGGGAGCCTTGAATTGGGTGAGAACAAGACGCATGTAAGGGTCAGCTGGTAGTTTCAGAGCTTTTGTGGCTACTACGTCGGAGGAGGAGATGCCTCGAGCTTTGTGATATTCCTCGGGAATGCCTTTCACAACCGATAAGTAAACATCTCAGTTTTTGCGAAGGGGTACAGAAAACCATACTTTCAACAGCATCGAAGCTTGAATCAACAACGAACCCATACTCTGTATAGAGTTTAATTTGCGCGTCAACATCGCGGCATGTCATGTAGACCGCCAATTGAGCAATGTATTGAGACATTTTGAATAATGTCAAATCGGCCGTAAGTCTTTACCCTGAGCTTGAACGTGGTATATAGCTTGATTGCAGTTAACATGGTCAGGTGTCGTACAATGTCGATGTAAATTAATCCCTACCGGATCCATATCGTAAGTTACCAACCAAGTCGTTTTTAAACGATATTTCCGGCATTCAAATTCTTATCTCCGTCTGTGTCGAGCTTCCTTAAGCCTATGAACGCTTAGTGCAACGAAACAATCTGGTCCTAAAAATCGCGGGCAAGGCGAATTCATTCTCACCAGCTGTCAGAGGCCTCAGATTATCAGATCGCAAACCGTGCCGGAGGAAACCTAAATTGCAGCATTGACTATGGCAACAAAAGCTGGCGGATGCTTGTGCGGCGGAGTTCGTTATGAGACTTGGGGTGAACCCATTGACAAGGTACGTCACTTAACTTTTCCTGCTCAAAATTCCTGCTAACATTTTCCGAAAGTCTGTTTGCCATTGTCCGTGGTGCAAGAAGCTGAGCGGCGCTGTGTACGCCTCTCAGATTGTGGTGCACAAGGACAACTACAGGGTCACAAAAGGCACCCCAAAGTACTTTTCGTTCGAGCACCAAGGAGGCAGGTACGGCAATTGGTTCTGCGAGACCTGCGGAAGCACTGTTGGCCGGGACGCATCCCCGTTTCCAGACGTTCGAGTCATCAAGCTTGGTACCCTCGACAACTTGGAAGACATAAATTGGGCCAAGCCACAAAGGGAGATATACACGGACGCTCGAGTCTCCTGGGTTCCATCTTTTGACTATTGTGCTCAGGTTCCTCAGCTCACTACGGAAGTGGGGCTCGAGCGAGAGGGAACGAAAGCCTAGTAATAGCATAATATCTGAACTATGAAGTCAAAAAGCACATGTTCACTTGATTCTCTATTTGTCCGTTCCTCTCGCTTTTTGAGCAGTTTGCCCAGAAGTGGCCTAATGTTATGTCAATCAATTGGCGCATAACAGCTTCTTGATCTACTTACGCCTCCGTCAACAGTCATAACTTGGGCCGTGATCCAGCGTGCTTCCTTACTGAGCAGGAACAGCGTGGCTGGAAGGTTGCGGAGAGTTAACCATTATACAGCCATACAGGGAGGGAACAAAGACTAACCATAACCTATGTCCCAGCCATAACCTTCTATCTTCAGCATGGTTTTATCGATCCTACTCTGTCTTACACTCTCGGTCATCCATGCACCTTGGACCATAGGAGTGTACACCGCGCCAGGACACACGCAGTTGACGCGGATGCCGTCGGGTCCATGCTGAGCAGCCATTGCTTTAGTCAACTGAATTACCGATGCCTTCGTCGTTGGATAAAGCAACGCTCCGCCTTCAACATAGACTAAAGCAATGAACACGTATCAGCTGAGGGCCCTTCATAGATCGTGCGGACAGAATGCTTTACTTACACCCGCTAATCGACGACATGTTTACGATTGCACTTCTAGTCGATTTCTTCATCTCAGGTATAGCATAACGGGCCATCATTATCATGCTTTTGACATTGACACGAAATGTGCGGTCCCAATCGTCGAGATCGATTGTGGTGGAATCGCCTAACGCGCCGGTCACTCCAACTGCAGGCCGAGAAGAGTATCAGTATTTTTCTCCTTCTCAAGGATAATTGAGACAATGCAACGAACCATTGTTGACCAGCAGATTCAACCCACCAAAGACTTTGACAGTCTCGTTGACGATTCGCTGGCATGACTGCTCATCAGACACATCGGCTTCAATCGCGTGCGCCAAACCGCCTTCGCTCACGATGAATTGCTTAGTCTCTTCGGCCCACTTGATGTTTACATCAACCAAAGCCACTTTTGCACCACGTCGGGCGAGGAGAATCGCAACAGCGCGACCGTTTCCCACTTCATTACTTGAGCGACAGCCAGCTCCAGTCACGATCGCCACATCACCTTCAAAGTCCAGAACCTTGCTTGCCATTGTGTAGATGACGTGGGAGGTAGGAAGCGATAGGAGTGAAGAAATCGCAAAGGCTTTCAGCTGATTGACAGAGTAAGAAAAGGTGCGCTTCACAAGATGTAGCAGATTGTTTCACGACACTCATGCTTGAAAAACTAGACCGGTCGTGATTGTACGACTGCGAACATAAATTTCGGCCTAGCCATATTTTCACCATGAATGTTGCGCCTCGGAAACCCGGTGCCCTTCTCAAGCCATCATCCAACCTCTATCTATGACCAATTCCTCGCCGTTCACACCCGTCGCTGTGATAAGATATAGAATCCCCTCCGCCACGTCCAGTGCTGATACCATGCCGGGCATACAATCGTGACACTGTTTCTGAGGAATGTCTCTCTTATCATATTTGGCATTACTGTTCTTGATGATGTTTGTCACCACACCGCCCGGCATCACCGTACTGCAACGAATGCCTTCATGCCTGTAGACCCAAGCCGTATTTCGTCCCAGGGCAGCCAAGCCAGCCTTTGCCGTGCTGTAAGCGGCACCGGACACGGCGCCTCTTAGGGCAGAAACCGACGCGACATTGACGATGACGCCTTTGTGTTCTTCGAGGTTTTTCTGCATTAATGGGATCGCTGAACGCATCAGATACATCGGACCGTTCAGGTTCACGTCGATCACAAGCTGCCAGAGCTTGTTGCTGGTGTCTGCGACTCCCGCTTCATCATTCCCCGTTAGTGAGCTTGGACGGTTAGAGGATGAGATCAAGTCGCACCCATATTGTCCATCACACCTGCATTGTTCACCAGTATATCGATTCTTCCCCAGTGGATGATGACCTTTTGTATTGCCGAATTGCAGTCATCTTCCGAGGCGATGGACGCTTTGAGCGGGAGGAAAGTATCGTCCGCTGGTTCCTTGTGCTCTGCGAGGTCCACGGAAGCGACCCTGGCGCCATGTGTTCGCAATAATTTAACGACCTCCTCGCCAATCCCTCCAGCGCCACCGGTGACGAGTGCGACCTGTGCTGCTGCTAAGTCAGGTAACCACTGTGATTGTCATCGATGCCTACCTTTTCCCTCAAGTCGAAAACCATGTTACAAGTAGGCCAAGGAACCGCACGCTGATGGATCTGAGACGAACGTCTCTGGGATTCGCGCCCACGGCATTGAATTTTATTCGGGTGTCCGAAAGTGTCGATCACACGAGCAACGTAGAACCGAGGTCGTGTGGACCTGTCGAAAAAAACCGACATTTGCGCGACGCATATTCGCATCGGACATTTACGACAAGGTAGAGTCACTCATGGCAACCTTTCTCTGAACTTCAACATCCAAAGTCCCAATTCTCCGTGCCAACTCATGGCGTTCCTAGAAGTGGCCAGCCGGGCGGCGGCCTCGCCCGTGCAAGTGCTCCTCGTATCCACATCGGCTGGTCTTTTTGCGGTACGTCTATAACATATTGGTTTGGGGCAGTGACTGATAACCGAGCCCAGCTTATCTTGTATGTGCTCGCTATAGCTGTCTATCGCATATTCTTCCATCCTTTGTCTACGTACCCCGGGCCTAAGCTTGCAGCGACGTCGGACTTGTGGTACGTCCTGTCCCACCTCCGAGGCACGACTCCGAACGACATTCTGCACCTACACAACAAGTATGGTCCCATCGTCCGCATAGCCCCGGATGAGTTGTCCTATGTCAGTCCTATCGCGTGGAAAGAGATCTATGGACATCGGTCGGGCGGCCAGCCCGAATTGGGGAAAGACAAAAAGTACCACGCGGGCTTCGGCAGAGAGCAGAGCCTGTTGAATGCTGAGCGCGAGTACCATGGAGACTTGCGCAGGATGTTGGCGCATGGATTTTCGGATAGGGCGTTGAGGGCACAAGAGGTTGTTATCCAGGAATACGTCAATCTGCTGATGAAGAAGTTCGATGAGCATGGCAGAAACGGCACCACACCTTTGAACATGGTGCAATGGTACAATGTAAGCATCGAACGCTTACCCGGGAGACTTACAGCAGACTGATATTCGCTAGTTCTTCACATTCGACATCATAGCCTATCTTTGTAAGCGACTCCGCCAAAGTCCCAACACTTTAAGCTGTTTCCTAATCAATCTTCTTTAGCATATGGAGAGTCATTTAATTGTCTTAGCAGCGCTACCATGCATACCTGGGTCGAGCTGTTCTTCGGCGTTGCTCGATACCATGCATACTATCAAGCGATGGGACGGCTTCCGCGTTCCCTCCACGGCCTGTACAAGCGGTGGTATATTCCAAAGGACGCGACTGCGACGCAAAAGTTAGAGCTGGAGCTGAGCATGGTGATTCTGTGTCTGCTACCCCCCAAAAGAATTGTGCTAATGCATGATAGGCCAAAGTAAGTCAGCGCCTAAACAGTTCCGATCCGGATTTTCCAGACTTCATGTTCAAATTGATCGAAGCACATCGCTCGGGTAAAATGTCCCTCAATCAGCTCAACACGAACGCCAAAATTCTCATGGCTGCCGGTAGTGAAACTACAGCAACCCTATTGTCAGGTGAGCGACTGCCATGTCCTTAAGTCAGTTCTTGTACTTATTGAGACCAGGCGTCACATACTATTTGATGGCTTATCCCCAAACACTACGAAAATTGACTAATGAGATTCGCAACATGTTCTCAAGCGCGTCGGATATAACGATGGTCAGTGTCAATAGATGCAAGTATCTGTCCGCTTGTCTTGAAGAAGCACTGCGGATCTATCCGCCCTCTCCGGCAACCCATGCGCGATATGTTCCTCCAGGAGGGATGACTATCGACGGACATTACGTGCCAGAAGATACTGCCGTGGGCATTGCAATCAATGCCATCTGCAACAGTCCGCTAAACTTCAAAGATCCCGACAAGTTCGTTCCGGAGCGTTGGACAGGAGAGTTCAAGGAGTATGAGCATGACAGAAAGGACGCTGCTCAAGTCTTCTCCATGGGCCCCCGGAATTGTATAGGCCGCAATCTTGCGTACCTAGAGATGAGGCTGGTCATTGCCAACCTCATCTGGCATTTTGATCTGGAGGACGTAACTCCCGGGACATGGCGGGACCAGAAGATTTACATGGTTTGGGACAAACCTCCGTTAATGGTGAAGTTGAAGCCAGTTAGGGAGAAGCAGGCGTGAAGTACAGCACGGTTAATGCCCAATCTTTTGCAATTCAAGGTTCCTCTTATTATCGGAGAAAGTTGCCCAAGTCTATGGAGTATTGCATGGGGTACTCTAATCTTCTGATCACGCTTGTCCATAGCCGCGACGTTCTCGACTTGTTGTCAACGCATTCACTACTCCTGTCCAATTACTAGCAAATATTTTTATGTGCTGAGATTGAGCAATTGCTCGTATCAAAAAAAGCGGGAAGCTGGAATCGTTCATCTCACGTTGCGTCGTACATCCCGCTAGATGGTCATCAGCCTAAATCCCAGAACAAGTAACAAGATCTGGGCGTTCCAGTTTTTGTCTTCTTTTGCATTTCGAAACTCCTGTCCGAAGGTTTTGCACCCTGTCTGATCATCTTGGAACCTTCGCAAGCCACATTGCCTCATCCTAGAAAGTCCTATTTGTGAAGGTACCACAGAAATGTCGCTCATCGCTAGGATCCGAGTTGTCTCTGGCCTGAGATGATGGATACTAAGTAAAGACCAACTGAAAGATTCCTCTTAAGATAACAGGTCGTGTACGGTATACAAAGGAAGCATCGCGTCTTGCTCCCATCCAGTGCCTGAGCTACCGGCGGTCGAAAGGAGTGATCGTGATCGTTCAGTGCATGAGAGGATGCATTTTGGTTTTCACATGTAGGGAATCGATTGGGAAGCGCGTCTATCAAGTTTCCCGCGCGCGTTTACAATATCGAAGCTGACCGCCTAATAAATGCTGGTGAAAGGATCGCCAGATCACGTGTGACAGATCCCTTGATCAGTTTTCAGGAAGACGTCTGAGGGTGGGAGGGCAGGCAATTCGAACCCACTACGATAAGGCTAGAACTGAGAAGAAAAGCCAGAAAGAAGCGGGACTGCTTGTTATCGCCACTCGAAAGGTGTCCGAATTCATTCAGCCAAAGCTGCTTCCCCTCTTTCATCTGTGCTAAGAAAGTTGATCCAGCCCAAAACCACCTGCGGTTCATGTTTTTGATGTGAAATGAGCGCAAACAAGGCTACCTGTGATTACTAATGACGGTGTCTGTCGCAACAAAGCCGTGTATGATTAAGACGCCAACAACCGATTCAATATCGCGGACGGCTTTGTCGACTTCAAACCCATCTGTATCTTTGGCCCTGGGACGTGATTGGCTGTTCCCAATGACGGCACGATAATTGCTCGAAAATCATATGATAGCGGCCTTGCCACATCTCATACCCACAAATTGTAAATTTGAGGAGGGAAATCTCTGTTGTTTTTAGAAAGGCGTTGTCAGGGTAAACTCGAACTTTTCTCGCTGTGCTTTTCTCTAGCATGAAATTATAGCTTTGCGCCTCTTCTACCGATCTATAATATCGTCAAGGGAAAGGGCCGTGGTGGATTCGATCTTATCGGATGTAAAGGTTCAAAGCATTATTGTGCCACTTTCATGGCCGTCGTGAAAATACGACGATGCGATTAGGTCAGCACATCGTTGAGCCCACGCAGCTGAACGAAGGCTAGCTCTGCTCGGTATGTGTAAAAACCGGAGATCCATTCATTTTCATCGTAAATACACGATGATGACTCCTAGTATCTTGTGCTTTCTGTATTTTCATTTGCTTGACATCGGTTACACTTTTGAAGATTCCTTTCAGCAAAATTCGAAGAATCGAACACTTTCCATTTCAGATCGACTTATACACAAGCCATTGTTCGGAGGTTCGGTGTACCAAGCTATGCAATCATTGCGCTCGACTGAGACAGCTCTCCCATATGTGGTTGTGAGCTGTCTACTCTTCGTGCTTCTAAAATACCTCCAACCCGCCAGAAACAAAGCTCCAATTGCCAATCCGAAGAAGTGGTTCGAATGGTCGGAGAATCGCGTTGCGAAAGAATTTGCCTTCGGAAGCCAAGAAATCCTGTCAACGGCCGCCGCTGCCTCCGGAGGCAAGCCGTTCCAGGTGTATTCTACGCAGGGGCTGATGACGGTACTTGATTCAAAGTACATTACGGAGATCAAGAATGATGTCCGCTTCAGTTTCGAGGAACACGTCCATCGCGCTTTCAACGGAGATCTCCCTGGATTCGAAGCGTTCGACAACAAAGTAGGAACCTCATGGTTTTTGGTTCAGATTGCACAGAAACACCTCACAGCGTACCTTAATCAAATGACTAAACCGCTTTCCGACCAATGCAACGAAGCCGTAGCAGAAACTCTCACTGACCGGTCTGATTGGAATACCGTTAATCCTAATTTTGTCATTGCACAAATTGTCAGCAAGATGTCGACAAGAATTTTCCTCGGACAGGAATTTTGCGACGACAATACTTGGATAGATGCGTCTAGAAACTACGCGACCAATGCATTTTCGGCCCAAGAACGCCTGAGTCTGTGGTCTCCATATCTTCGGCGAATTATCCACTGGTTTTTGCCTTATTGTAGGCAGCTTCGGAAAGACGTTGCACAATGCAGGAGTATTATCAATAACAAAATTGCGAAGCGAACAGCCGATAGGGCTAGCTTAGAGAAACAAGGTAAAGAGCCTGATCAAATCCAAGATAGCCTGGAATGGATGGGGAAAGTCGCAAAGGGGAAAGGCTTCGATGCAACCAAGCTCCAGCTGTCATTAACGATGGCCGCCATCCACACCACCACCGATCTCATCACTTGGTTGCTCATGTGCATTGCCGATAAGCCTGAGACTGTCAAAGCGCTCAGAGACGAGATGATCTCTGTTCTGAAGGTCTCTGGGTGGAAAAAGACGTCCCTTTACAACCTCAAGCTGCTGGACAGCGCCATGAAAGAGAGCCAGCGCATCAAACCCAATGTTTTAGGCGAGAAGAATCGATCCCCCTAGCTTCCTTCAAGTCTAACAGCTTGCAGCTACCATGCGACGCCGAGCAATGGCAGACATCACGTTGTCAGATGGCACGTTCATTCCCCGCAATACCATGCTTTTGGTATATTCATCAAAGCAGATGCGCGATCCAAAACTCTACAAAAATCCAGAAGAGTTTCAGGCTGATCGTTTCTATGACATGCGGAAGGTTGCGGGTAAGGAGAACCAAGCGCAATTTGTGACAACGTCTCCGGAGCACATGGGATTCAGCCACGGACAGCATTCCTGTCCAGGGAGATTCTTTGCATCTAACGAGACAAAAATTCTACTTTGTCACTTATTGTTAAAGTACGAAATTCGCGTTACTGAGGGTAGTCCAAGGGACTCGGTGGCATTCGGGTTCGCATTGATCCCCAATCCTGCAGCAAGATTGGACATCCGGAGACGAAAGGAGGAGATTGATCTCGTTGGCTTACCGTCGTAGCTATCGCAATCTGTTATTAAGTTCTATGAACAGGCTGCAGGCAGGAAGGCAAGGCAGCATGCGCTTCCAAAACCTTCGCACCTGGATGCACCCTCAACCAAGCATGCTACAGTGTTAGGGGAAAGAGTCTAGGTCTAGGCAGGGCAAGCAAGGGACATAGCGAAAATTAAAACCTTAGAACACTCTTGCTTTTAAATGTTCACAGCGCAATACACCTATATCAAGTATAAATAAATAATAGTATACAAGCAAAAGTGTTAGAGTAAGCTCTTATATTATAGTCTATATAAGAGGGACTTAGAAAAATTAAAACTTTTATAACTATATTCTACACTAGTAACACTATACACTAACGCGATATAAATAGTATAATATCTATATTGTAACAACTTAGTAGAGCACTATCTAATATTAAATAATAGCTAGCTAAGAAGTTACTTAGTAGTAGCGTCTATAGTGTACTACCTATTTAAAAGGTGCACATGAAGGGCGGAAACGCGGATACGGTCAGAAAGAAAACGGGAGGATGTGAACAGCAAAATGGTAGCGCGGCGTACTCCGATGCCATGAAGGGCGGAAACGCGGATACGGTCAGAAAGAAAACGGGAGGATGTGAACAGCAAAATGGTAGCGCGGCGTACTCCGATGCCGACGGCGTTCTTCTTTTTCCATTCGGAGCTGTGGTGGTGGAGTTATAGGTGTGGAAAGGTAGTGTTGCTGGTGGTGAGGCCAGATCGGGTAAGGCGGGTTCAGCCAACCACCACCACCACCACAGCGAACAAGAGGCACCAACACGACCACGCAGGTGGATTACGATGCAGGGACAACCCGAAAGGCATAGGTTAGGCTCTGCAACAGCCGCGCAACCTACTTCTAGAGCTCATTTAG